>LQNK01000090.1:4881-71600 GCA_001586405.1 Phoebis sennae
GCGCCTCCGCGCCCGGTCGCAGCCGTCGGGACGAGCCGGGGGGGATCGGATTGCTGACGACGTACAGCCGCTAGCGAATAGTTGCACTCTTGTAAGTACCCGCATTTTTTATTTTTTTTTATTTGAGCTAAAATTGTCTTAATACGTATGTAAGCATGCTAAGTTGACTCAGGGTATCTTGAGACTCGCGGAAGAATGCTACGGCGTGCCCGTGAGCCCCCCACAAGGTGTGTGAAGGAACATCGAGGGGTTTTAGTCGGTGCAAGTCCGACATAACCCGGTCGTTTCCCCAGACGGCCGGGTATGCGAAGGCATTTCCCCTCGTTAAAAAAAGGGTATCCTGGGACAACCTAGCATGCTTTGTACAAAATACAGATTGATACAGAGGTCAAACTTGGATATGTTTTATCAGATATAGTCCGTGAAATGTGTTTCGCGCGAGCGGAAAAGCCTTTGTATGGAGTTTGATGTCTGTATCGTTTTAGTGGTTAAGTTTTATGAACTCAATTTTATTGTATTTTTTCACAAACAGACTTATGAAAAATATATAAAAAATATATACTTATGTATTTAAGGTACAGTTTAAATTTCAGATATGTTAAGATAAGATGCAATATTTTGAATCTATAATACACAGAATAAGAAAATAAAAGGCAGATGGAGTTCGCGGAAGAATCGAGTGAAGCCGAAAACCAAATACAAAATTCAAAAGGAACTACAAAAACGTTTGTCTAGTTGACGTAATATCTCACGAATGCTTCCTTATTTTTTCCTAAAAAACGTATGTTCTACGTACGAGTAGTTAGCGTCACTCGAGTCTTCGGCACACTCCATCTGCCTTTTATTCTCTAATCTGTTATTTAATACATATATTTTAATGTATTATATTAAACGAAGGTAAAATGCGCAAGGTAACAAGGCTTGTACCGTTAAAAAACATTATGACAATGAATACATTAGATACAGATACGGAAATCACAGGAATTCACGTTAATTATTATTTGCAAGGTAATCTATGTTAATATATTTAAATCGAGGCCCTTATTCGCTCGTGACGTTAGTAAAAACATGTTTTTTGCATGATCAAGGTTTGATTAAAAATTTTAAATAAATCTATTAATTTTCGAGATTATATATTGAGAAATCATTTGAATTGTAAGAAAAAAAGGCTGAAAATTAGGCAAAAAATTGTTATATTTTCACTTCGTAATGTCCTTAGTTTGACACGGACAGCCGCGTTAGTCCATTGGTTGTGTTAGCGTTACAACCTCAAAGAGGTCGAAGGTTCGATCCCGAAAAATAAAAAGGTCTGGTCGGGGACAGAATAGAGAACGCTCACTCGAACGCTCGCTCCTAGATACAACATTGTTTGAATCAAAATGGCGTCGTAAATTATCTGTCACTAGCTGCGCCCCAGGGCTTCGCTCCCGTGGGAATATCGGGATGATATATAGCCTATAGCCTTCCTCAATAAATGGGCTATCTAACACTAAAAAAAATTTTCGAAGCCGACCAGTAATTCCTGAGATTAGTGCTTTCAACCAAACACACTCTTCAGCTTTATAATATTAGTATAGATTTATCAGAAAGAGATGCAGTAATAATGGTAGGGGAGCCCAAGAGGGGATTTCGGGATTTACTCGAGCGCGTCAGATTAATATATAAGGGGATACCTTGTACCTTAATAAGTACTCCCACCAAGTATGAGCCTTATATATATGTTCGCTCTTCAGGGATAAAGGATCAGATTAGTAAAAAAAAATTGATCATCAGACATTCTCGAGCGCGTCAGATTAAGATAAGGTGAGTTAGTTATGCACTAAAACGTGTATATATCACTAATCTGACGATTTGAGCGTGACGCAAAGGAGGGAGAGGGCTACAAAGTTGTAAAAAAAAACGTCACCTGGACATTCTCGAGCGCAGCTAATTTTTTTTTTATTTTGAAGGGAATCATTCAAGGATTACGAAAAATATATAATCTGACGATTTCCACAAGCCGAAGCAACAAAAATTGATCGATAAAGTTCAGCTACGTGATGCCTATATTCCGCTCTCTGCGTTTCTATTTCTCTCTCACTCTTTCTCTATCTGTTATTCTCTCACTCCGTCCCCACTCTGGTTAGGGTTGCCAATTGCCATGACGCCATGACAGCTGTTCACATAGACTCGTTCATAGCATAGCATTGTTTACAACGTATTTCCAACGTTTTTCCACGTTTTATGGTTTTTATATAAGTTGATTAATTAAATAATGAATGAATTAAGAATAAAAACAAAAATAAAAAAAAAAAATAATGAAGATGTTAAAAAAATACTTTAAAAATTTTATGTTTTATAATTATTTTCTTAGAAATACACGTATTCCACCTAATAACAACATCTACTTTCTCATTTGCATGTTATTTCTCGAGTTTTTGGTTTAAAAAAATTAAAAGAAAAATTATAATCGTCAGATTAAGCGAATCCCTCTAGATAATTGCCAGATTAAGAGACAGCACGTCTAGGGCGTACAGACGAACGATATATATCTTAATCTGACGCGCTCGAGTATTTCAAAGTGGCGATTTTTTTTTGCATATTCAAATAAGGGCCGTGACTTTGCGTCACATCCAAATCGTCAGATTATTATATAAAAGCATTATTTTAGGTTCACTTAACATCCCCTTCGAAAATCTGACGCGCTCGTAAAAAAAATTTTTTTTTTTTCATTTTTACGGTCACCCCCACCATGGAAACGGTCAGATTAACATATGTACATTTTCAAAAATACGTAGGACATATATGACATTAATATCTGACACGCTCGAGTATGTCCATGGAAGTGATTTTTTTTACATTTTTGAAAATTTATAGCGGCTTCCCCCACCGATGAAACGGTATGTATTATATGACATTTTTTTCTTCTAATTATCTAAGCTTCTGAACCCAATAGGTCTCGATAACGCTCGAGTAACTCCCGATTTAGCATCCTGGGCTCCCCTACCATAATATAAATAATTTATAATAATTCGGCCCAGTTCTTGATTTTACCAACGGACTACAATTAAGTCTTTTATAAATAGAATGACGGGAGAACTGGTACTATCGAGTATGACCGACTCTGATACCATATGTTTCATATCAATTAGAGTACTTAGCTTCCCCCTAGATAATAAGTTTCACAATGTGTTTGGCTCATAAGGTGCTCGCACATTGTTTCGACGCAACGGTTTTAGAATGTAGAATTTTTAGTGGACTCGCAAACGTTTTTTTTAATCTAAAAGTAGCCTGTGATAAACTTTTTAAATAAAATACTTTTTAAAGGATTTTAAACGCGGTTAATTATACATTATTTTACATACTGTGATAAACTGTTGATCATATTTTATTTCTGGACCTCGTCGCCAATAGATAGATGGATAGAAAATACTTTATTGTACACAAACATAACATAATATAATACATACAGAAAATATAAAAAACATGTACAAGAGTTTTTTGGATTTTTTTTTCGTTTATGTGTAAAAACACGCGGTCCGCATACAATAGGATGGCGATCCGGACCGCGGTTTGGTGACTCCTGTCCTATACGTTTCACAATATCATGAACTCATCATTTGAATCGTAAAATCAGATGGTGTAATACTTACAATGTATGGGCTTATCACAGAATACGAATTTCAGGATTATACATTGTAATAAAATAAGTAAATAAATATTTTGGGACTACACACTACGCCATCTAGTTCCAAATTTAGCAAAGCTTGTACTATGGAAACTAGATGGCTGATAATTTTTTTTTAATACAAACATTATATAGATAAATTAACACCCATACAGTAGAAAATTACAATGTTCATCACGTAATAATTTTCTATTCTTGGGATCGAACCCACACCCTCCGGCGCAATCCACTGCGCCAATCGGGTCGTATTTTAATTTATAGCATATAGGTACAATACAATGAACAACTTATTATGACGATGTTATGAATTAATACTTGTATGTATTACGTAGAAGTAAGCCGTTTACGCTGCGACGAGACATATAAGTGTGCGTGTGTGTGTGTGTGCGCGCGCGCGTGTGTGTGTGTGTGTGCGTGTGTACGTGTGCCTTTAAAATGTGTGTGTTCATGTTATGCATTGCACTCGGCGTTTAACTGTAGAGGTCAGATGGTGTAATACTAACAATCTATGGCCTTATCAATGACGGAATACGGATTTATATACTGTATAGTGTATAAAAGTCATGGTTGCGAACGCTTAAATGTTCAAGATTTTTGCGTAATGTTTTAATGTTGAATTCATTGTTGATGCCATCAATGGTCATTCGAATTAAGATTTATTCAATTAAACGTCAACATTTTAAAATGTATTTAGTAAGAAATTATTATTACGAATTATTTGTGTATTTTGCAAACGAATATTTTTTACTGAATCGAATATGTAGCTAAATTATTCGGTTTGCGACATTTTTACACTTTTGTCGCGTATACGTCCATGAATGCATTTTTTTAATAATTTAAGAAAATTGATATACTCGAACTGAATATATTTGGCCGAATACAAATAGGGAAAAGGATGCCTAATACGCCGGATACCGAATAAATAATATTCTAATAAAAAACCAAATATCACGTAGCTAATAAATTAAAAAAGGTTTTAGTTCAAATTCAGAATCATAAAGACGAAATTAATAAAACCTCCATGTAACAAGTTTCCAAAACAAAGAAGAAAATTCATTAACATCATATTATACTTCTCTTCATCAATGTCTCGAAATAAGCCTTCCAACGTCTTTTAATATCAGCGTCACTCGTCAGCACCAAATATCATACGTACATAATAAATTCAAAAAGGTTTTAGTTCAAATTCAGAATCATAAAGACGAAATTAATAAAACCCCCATGTAACAAGTTTCCAAAACAAAGAAGAAATTTCATTAACGTCATTGTACTTTGTACTGATACTTTGTTAAGAGGTTGCCGACCTCTTTATCGAACAGATGCGTCGAGGGGTACGATGACCGTATATGGGTTTGGTGTATCGAAAATTTTGTTAAATTACCAGCTGCTTTTTATACATATACTAGCTTTCCGCCCGCGCCTTCGCTCGCGCGGACCCGTCAATTGCCGGCAATTATTCGAATTTTTCTCACCTTTTAAACCTTCCCTAGACTTCCACGAATAATTCAAGACCAAGATAAGATAAATCCGTTCAGCCGTTCTCGAGTTTTAGCGAGACTAACGAACAGCAATTCATTTTTATATATATAGATTTGTGGCTTGGCTTCGCTATCTCTTATTGCTTAATCTACATCTATGGATATAAAACTCAAAGGACTGATAGTAATAGCTCCCCTGACCGATTTCGGCCATGGTGGCCAATCTCAATAGAGACTAGCCAGCTGTGCATAAGTGTACGCGCGAACACAGGTGCTCTTTCTATTCCTTTACTCTCATAACCCGATGGGACGGCAGACCGACACGATCGGAGAGATCAGGCGCCAGGACCTATAGTTTTACGTGGTCTCCGAGGCACGGGGGTGTTCCAACACCGCCATCTTCTAAGCTCAGGACTATTACTGAGATTTCTTTGTCAGAAAAATCCCAGTAACATTTTTTTTCGGCCCCACCCGCAGTTCGAACCCGAGACCCCTCGATCTGTAGTCAAAGATGCAACCACTAGAGCAACGAGGGAGTTATAGGACTAATATATTGTACGCTCAGCCCAAAACGCTGGACGGATAGGGCCGAAATTTGGCATGCACTGTGACTCTACTGTACATGTGAAGCCACGGGGCACAGCTAGTGTTTACATAACCGTGGAGTATTCAATTAAAATTCATCCTAGATTGTTGGTTATGCAATCTTGTGTGTATTGTGTAAATAGATTTACTCGAGGGAAACTATGCTATACGTGTATTCTTGATGTAGTAGTATTTGCCTATGTTTGGCCTAGTTAACGCTAGTAGTGATTTCTTTATTTAAGCAAAGGGACTGTTCAAGTATTACGTAAGCAGATTTATTACAATTATTGATTCCCCGTCCGCCTTGTAAGCAAAATAAAGAAAGCTCTTACCCCCTCCCCACATGCTTATGTAAACATTTGTCAATTATAATATTATAGAAATAAGAAAATAGATTAAAAAATGTTATAAAATTTTCTGTATCGGTTTTAAATTGAGTCGCCATGGGTGGTTGAACCTCAGACCTCTCAGTTGTAAGACTAAAATGGATAACGTTTCTCCTCACACAATTTCGGCCACTAAGGCCAATCTAAGCAGAGACAAGTCAACTATGCTGAAGATATTATTTTGCTAATGCGTGTATCGAAAATTTCTATTTTTTTTTTTGCCTCAACCGGCCTTCGAACCCTTGAACTGTAGTCAAACATGAAAACACTCTGACGCAGTCTTCGCGTAAAAAATATTTAAAACATAACAAAAATAACGATATTTAATATCATATCAACGTACGGTATCTAAAAGTATTGAGAAATATGCGATAAGTGAAGAAAAACAAGACGCAATGTTATTTAAATTGTTTTATTTCGCAAAACCTTCGAACGATATCGAATGAGTGCTATTTTAAGAAACGGTGTGAAACTTTAAGAAAATGTAGGTCAAAATTTTAATAATACGATATAGTAGCAACAAGGTATTTCTACACTAATATTATAACCCGTGACCACGCTCGCTGTAAAGTGCTCGAAACGTCGGGTTAAATAATAATGTAAAATAATGTATAATAAACCGCGTTTAAAATCCTTTAAAAAGTATTTTATTTGTAATGGAAAGTACTAAACTTTGTTTGTTTGATTGTGATGAATAGGCTCAAAAACTACTGGACCGATTAACAATTCGTTCACCATTCGAAAGCTACATTATCCACGAGTAACATAGGCTATATATATAACATTATACTACGGGAGCGAAGCCGCGCGGATTACCTAGTAATACATAAACAAGACTTATCTTAGCTCTTAGGTATCATGGTAGTTGAATTAACGGCCGTTTTCAATAATGTATCAAAGATTATTGATAGATTGTAATCTCAGATTAAATGACATTTGATTCACAAAATCATAACAAAAGCTATCCGTCGATAGCATATTGAAATGAAAGTAAGTGCAAATAGATACATTTGCCTGACTTTAGTAAGCAAAATATAGGGATAGATAGAATATTGAAAACGGCCGTAAGTCGAGTATTAGGTATTGATTGAAGTTCTTTGAATTAACCGAAAGTGTCTTACGGCTTCCTTAAAATAACGGACATCGAATCGGGTACTCTATTTTAAGGAAGTATATCGTACCTTCCAGGAAGATTGCAAGTTGTACGTATTCAGGTGAACCGCAAATTTTTCGCAATAAATGGATGCAAGCTTTAGTTTTAAAAGGGTGCGATAACATTAAATAAACGGAAAAAATATTTGATGATAAAATATTGGAAAACCAATTACATCTTATCTTAACTGTGGTGTACTCTTAAATTAAATAAGGAAAAATGATGAAATAAATAGTTAATATTTCGCTGTAATACACAAAAAAATGTTGAAGAACAATTTAAATAACTTTCAGTCATTGTTTCATTTAAGTTGAAGGACCCGGCTGGCGCAGTGGATACAGCAATGGTCTATTGCGTTGGAAGGTGTGGGTTCGATCCCCACGAGTAGAAAATTATTATGTAATGAACATTGTAATTTTCTACTGTCTCGGTGTTTTTCTATCTATCTATCTATAGTATATATTTACATAAAAAGTAGGTTCAAGTATGTCTATCAGTTATCTAGTTTCCATAGTACAAGCTTTACTTAGTTTGATACTAGATGGCGTAGTATTAAATCTATACTAATATTATAAAGCTGAAGAGTTTGTTTGTTTGTTTGTTTGAACGCGCTAATCTCAGAAACTACTGGTCCGATTTGAAAAATTATTTTAGTGTTAGATAGCCCATTTATCGAGGAAGGCTATGGGCTATATGTCATCCCGATATTCCCACGGGAGCGAAGCCCTGGTGCGCAGCTAGTGTATAATATTTATTTAATTAACATCCTCTGTTGTACTTAAAATATATGTAGTATATTCTAAGTAGTATTATTTAACAAAGGCATATTAATTCATAGAACTTTGTATTCAGGTGCCGATTCACCCTCCGCTCGCAAAGCCCGACCATGTTGAGAGCGGGCGCGGGGCACCCGGACGCCGAGCCGAGCGCGTCCACGTCGCGCGACGACCCCGTGCAGATGTACGGCACGCTGAACGAGTACCTCGCGATGGAGGCCAAGTTCCAGCCGCGGCTCTGTCTGCCGCAAGAATCCGAGGTGGGTCACTCTAGAAGCTTCCAGAAGTGCGTGCCACGTGCAGATGTACGGCACGCTGAACGAGTACCTCGCGATGGAGGCCAAGTTCCAGCCGCGGCTCTGTCTGCCGCAAGAGTCCGAGGTGAGACACTCTAGAAGTTTCTAGAAGTTTCCAGAAGTGCGTGCCCCATACAGATGTACGGCACGCTGAACGAGTACCTCGCGATGGAGGCCAAGTTCCAGCCGCGGCTCTGTCTGCCGCAAGACTCCGAGGTGAGTCACTCTAGAAGCTTCCAGAAGTGCGTGCCCCATACAGATGTACGGCACGCTGAACGAGTACCTCGCGATGGAGGCCAAGTTCCAGCCGCGGCTCTGTCTGCCGCAAGAGTCCGAGGTGGGTCACTCTAGAAGCTTCCAGAAGTGCGTGTCCCATACAGATGTACGGCACGCTGAACGAGTACCTCGCGATGGAGGCCAAGTTCCAGCCGCGGCTCTGTCTGCCGCAAGACTCCGAGGTGAGTCACTCCAGAAGCTTCCAGAAGTGCGTGCCCCATACAGATGTACGGCACGCTGAACGAGTACCTCGCGATGGAGGCCAAGTTCCAGCCGCGGCTCTGTCTGCCGCAAGACTCCGAGGTGAGTCACTCCAGAAGCTTCCAGAAGTACGTGCCCCATACAGATGTACGGCACGCTGAACGAGTACCTCGCGATGGAGGCCAAGTTCCAGCCGCGGCTCTGTCTGCCGCAAGACTCCGAGGTGAGTCACTCCAGAAGCTTCCAGAAGTTTCCAGAAGTACGTGCCCCATACAGATGTACGCCACACTCCAAAATAGAATAAAATTCCAATTCCAAATTCCTACAATAGTTTTATGGAATATTCTATCTATCACTTGTTTTGCTTACTAAAGTCAGGCAAATCTATCTATTTGCACTTACTTTGATTTCAATATGCTGTCGACGGATAGACTTTGTATGACTTTTGACAATCAAATTTAATTTATTCTGAGATTACAATCTATTCATAATCTTTGATCCTTTATTGAAAACGGCCTATAGCACTAGAGATTTTATTAAGAGACAGTATTAAGTTCTGAAATTAATTATAAATACAAGACAAGTAATATATTCAACTATGGCGCATATAACACGTGCTAACTTTCACTGAATCAACACCCAAAGCACGCAACTTCCAGAGGTTATGCAAATTGATTTTACGGTGTGTTGCGTAGATAAGATATTGAGGTGTTAATTTGTGTAGTAAAATCTATACTAATATTATAAAGCTGAAGTTTGTTTGAACGCGCTAATCTCAGGTAGTACTGGTCCGATTCGTAAAATTGATTTAGTGTTAGATAGCCCATTTATCGAGGAAGATACACTGCAGACTATAGGCTATATATCATCCCGATATTCCCACGGGAGCGAAGCCCTGGGGCGCAGTTAGTGGGTAATATAATGCCGTTGTTTGAATGCTTGGTGAGATGATAACTGTTTGTACGATGAGAGATGGTGGAAATAGAAATATATCCCTTTTATGTTGCTTCCTTTCTTCCATTGGGTTGCTTGGAAGAAATTGCTAATAAGCAATAAAGCCGCCTTATGCGTTGTCCATTGTTTGTCTATTTAATGTTGTATTTGCTTGTGTACACTACTTCTAATTAATTCGTCTAAATAATCTTTTATCCCCCTAGGAGTCTATAATTTAAGAAAAAGAAAAATATTAAAAAAAAAAATAGACATTACATAAAGAAGTGTGTTCCATCCTAGACCATGTTATCACTTTCCACCAGGTGAAACTATGGTCAAACATTTCTTTATTGCGGTATAAAAAACATATTACCAACCCCGCTAACCGCTAAACCTTTTTCGATAGAACGGCGAGGTGACGATAGGCGCGCGCGACGGCGCCGCGCACGTGCTGCGCTGTCTGAAGGTGTGGTTTGATCTGCCGGCCGACGTGCTGATTAGCGCTATCAGTTTGTTTGATCGGTGAGTTGTTGAAAATTAAAAATTATTTATTTTAATACTTTATATATTTTATCTTAAGTAG
This sequence comes from Phoebis sennae, assembly GCA_001586405.1. Taxonomy (NCBI): domain Eukaryota; kingdom Metazoa; phylum Arthropoda; class Insecta; order Lepidoptera; family Pieridae; genus Phoebis; species Phoebis sennae. The sequence goes on from LQNK01000090.1 coordinate 15,216, forward strand.
TAGAAGGACCTCTTAGTTTTAAGGAAAACCTGTGTCAGGAGGACACGCTCTTCCTTAAGTAGAAAGTATTACAATTATAAGTAGAAATCAAATGTATATGCAAAATTAGTAAAATTAGTGTGAGTGTGAGTTTGTGACGACTCGATGGCGCAGGGGATCTGGCAATGGTCTATTGCGCCATTGGTGTGGGTTCGATCCCTACCAGTAGAAAATAAAACTATAATGTGATGAACATTGTAACTATTAAAAGAAATAAATTCACCCAGGCAATAGGCCTCGGGTATATAGCGTGTTAATTTATGTATAGTATGTATGTACAAAAATAGGTATGTTTAAGTTTGTCTATCAGTTATCTACTATCCATAATACATAGCTTTGCTTATTTTGGGACTAGATGGCGTTGTGTGAAATGTCCCTGATTATTTATTGTTAGTTTGTATAATTTGAATGTGATCAAGGTAGTATTTCTATACATTGACAATTTGTCTGTTTGTCTGTCAGGTTCCTAACAAAGATGAAGGTGCGCCCTTGCCACGTCCCGTGCATCACAGTGTCTTGTATGAACATCGCAATCGACGAGTACGCGCAGCTCCACAAGAAGCCGAGGAACGTCACCGTTGAAGAATTAGGTATGTGTTATATTTATTGTGCTTGTTTTGACGGGAGTTTTTTCCCTTTATATATATGACAGTTGAACCGCGCGGCTTCGCTCTTGTAGTATGATGTTATATTTCACAGGACAGTCCTGTATGTAGCCTATATGTCAACTTTTTGCCAAAAAAGGGAACTGACATTCTCACTCTAAAAAGTAGAAAATAACTTTTATTTTTGTTGAAATCTATACAAAGTCGCTGTAAAATCTTGTTAAATTGAAAATATAGGCACTGACTATGCCTTAGTCTGTGTGACTCTTATTAGCTTTCGAATGGTGAAAGAATTTTTAAAGTGTGAAATTAAAAACGTTTTTTACACTATTTCCACTATTTATTAGTAAACTTTATTTAATTATATCCGGTTTTGAAAATTCATCACCAGGTAGTAGTCAAGAAGTCTCAATACAATCTATCAAGTGTAGATAAAAAATTATTTATCCTTATTAATTAATTATATTAATTTTCCAGTGTCGGTCAGCCAATCGGCGTGCACGGCGGGCGACGTGTCTCGCATGTCGCGCGTGGTGTGCGACAAGCTCGCGCTCGCGCAGGGCGGCGCGCTCACCGCGCTGCACTGGCTGCGGCTGCTGAGGAGGCTGGTGAAGGGCGCCGCTGCCGAGCTCAGCGTGACCCCCGTGAGTATATCCAGCGTGACTCAGCAGCAATAAAAGAGTGGGAGCCGAGCATTGCACGATTGGGCCAAGCTCACTCCGGTGTAAGTACCACACCCCCAGCAGATGAGCAGCATGAAGCAGTATTGAACTGTGTTTCATACAATGAGCAGGGCTGTATTCCCATCCTATTCCTCCTCTCCCATACTGTTCTACTCCTCTCCCAATTGCCTTATCCCATCCCCTTCCTTAAAGCCGGTAGCCGGCTACAGTCAGTCGCTTAACATCAAGTGAACCGCATCTCTCCGCTTGACAACAATTGGTAAGAGGTCAGTTTGATCAAAATCCTTTGTTAACGGATACCTACTTCATTACATCTACCTGCAGACAAATTTCAGCCCAATCCATCCAGCGGTTTGGACTGTGATAGATCACTATGTCAGTCAGTTTATAGTTTTATATATACAGATAATATATCTTGCATGCAGTGCTTATTCTTAAATTAGTTATACATTAAGTTCTAAATTATTTGTACCATATTTTTGTTTGTATCAATGTATCAACTGTGAATGAGCCAATAAAATAAATAAATAAATAAATAATAATATTCTAATCTCTTTACAGCCACTGTCAGAGGAGAAACTCATCCAACAGCTGGAGATAGCGATCTGCGACGCCGGCTGTGTGAACGCGCGCAGCAGCGAATTGGCGCTCGTCATATTGTACCATCAATTAGGTACGTTTTATATTTATTATTTACGTAAATAGTTAATAGAAAATTAGGAAATAATAAAAATATTTGTAAAAGAGGCTTTATTTATTTATTTAAGGTCAATCAACAATTACTTACACTATGCTTGGATTATAAAATATACATAAATGTTACATGTAAGTGTAGTAATTAAATTATAGGTTAACACGGTAACGGTTAATTAAAAAAAAAGTCTTTACAGATAATAAGTATAACATATAAGAATAACAAAATAAGATGTACATATAAGGCTAAAAAATTAAAAGATATGAGGCTTTCTTACTGACTACTACCATGTTAGACTATATAATGTTCGTTACTTGTATTGACAAGTACAACATAATCCAATTTACTACTCAGAATTTAGGATATTATTAAAAAATTCTGTATAAATACTACAAGCGGTAAAATTCATGGTAAAGTTAATTTTTTTATAAAAATTGCTTTGAAAAGAGCAACTACTTCTTCGTTCTTCAAAGTAGACACTGCATTCAGAATCGGTGGTAAATAAAAAATAAAATATGTATATGTCGTTTCAAAAGAGCTTTCAAAAAAGCCATTTTTGAATTTGAAAATAAGATATGATTTTAGAATCATTGAGAAAGTTCCCTTAACATTAAAATGAACAGTTAGTTTTTTCCATAATTTAAAATATATTATCTATTAAGTTATTTAATTTAATTATAAAATATATATAAATTTATATATAAATATAAATTTATTTATAAAATTAATAAAATAAATATATGATTTTCAGAACAAGAGTTAGTGGAGTGGAGCCGGGAACGCACGCCCGTACCAGATGAAGCATATGCCCTGTACGAATACGCAGCTCAACTACAAGCCTACTGCCATGTGAGTGTTTTAACAGTAAAAAAATATATTTTCTGATAAAACAAACGTATATATATGTATAGTTATACAAAAGTATGTATAGTTAAATTTTATTTTTATTTATTAAGGACTAGATGAGCTCCGCGGTTTTACGCGTATATATATCGGTATAAAAACGAGTTTCAAAGAATCATTTATCGCTAATTAATTTTTTCGCTGACGAAGACCCGACAGTGGTTCTCAAAGTTGTCGATATAGACCACTTTAGGAATCACTGGTATATACAACATGTAACAGAATGAAATGTACACCACAGACACTACTAATGGAAAATCCCTCTTAAATCATAATTAAGATATTGAATTATTTTTCTGCTTATTGTAAATATTTATTTTTAAAAAAATAGTTATACAAATAATAACCAGAACGTGTCGTCACCTACGCACGCACACTAGTACAAATCTCTGCAATTCATTTAAGCATGTGTTCGAGTGACGTAAAGCGGCAAACGATATCAAAGAAACTTCAAAGTGACCGCCGGCCAGTGGCGGCATTGACACAGACGAAATTTTACTTTTCCAGAAAAAATTATGTCAAATGTTTTAAAGAAACTGAAAATAAATGTTTGAATACTTTAAAATGAAATTATTACTTTTAACCTTGTCGACTTTGAATGTATTTTTTCCTTTTAAATATTGATAATTAGATGAGAATTCCAACCAGTCGATTAGAATTGATAAACGTACCTAAGAAGTTATCACAATAGTAGGTATTCAAATCAGCGTGTTAATATGAGGTTCATTATCTTTGCAGTAGTTAGGAAATGAAATTATTTATATGACGACTGATTAAAGACATCGCGCGCGAATTTTTTCTTTAGTTGTGACAAACACTCACGGAAAAGGCTAGCCGCTAACTAAGTGTATAAGCGCGCAGGCGCCGCCACCCTTAGCACCCCGAACTATGAACGGTGGGAGTTATGCACTTATTACGTCTCACTCTTTCTTAGTATTTTAAATAGGTATGCGAGAGACGGCCGATCAAAATATTTTGTATGTGAGAATTAGGCTCGTAGTATTTTTTTTGTGTTAGTGTGTATTTGTGTAGCACGTTGTGGAACAATTTTAGGCTTTGTTGCGTTGATATAAGGTTTAATTTTGTTTATCGCCGCTGTTTTTAAATAGGAGTGTCTTTAATTTACTTTATTTTACAAATATTGGGACAATAAAAAACTTTTTTTAAAAATGCACGAAATGGATTCAGCTGTCAATTTTGATGCAAACCATTTCGCGATGCTACTATCTTTATGTTACACGTTGTATAAAACCGTATGCCGCGTCTATCTTTGACACACCCTTCGTGAATGCATATCTTGTTTAAAAACATGGTAATTTACAGTACTAATGTATGATAGATCATGTATTTTGTATAGATAGGTTTTGTATATATTTTTTATTATTATTATTTTTCACTTTCTGTTTGAACACTCCTCAGGGAACTTTTATTTGGGAGAAGGCACTGGCTCCCGATATACAGTTTTTTTTTAACTAGTTCAAGACCCTATGGTTTCCAGCGTTGTCAATGTGCGGGGAATTTCAATTCGATTGGGGAATGGTGTGTGTGTGAAAATACGAATACATCATTGAACCTTAGGGGCAAAGCTTATTCTGTTGATTTTCCCTAAAAAAAAACCTCATCCATTCATTTTTGTTTAGTGTTGTAGATATTATATAAGAAATAATGTAAATAAAAATTGCACCACTTTGATTTTTGTGTGGGGAATTTTGTGGGAATATAAAATTTTGCGCCATATTTTTTCCCTAATTTGGGGAATTTCACTTTGATTTTCGGGGACATTGGCAACGCTGATGGTTCATTTGATCGTGTACCAAGTGGTTTTATAAGTGAATTAGTATTAATTTGTTTAATGTGTTCTCAGATGTCGGACGTGTCGCTGGTGGCGGCGCGCGCGCGCTTCCGCGGCGTGTTGGCGCGCTACGAGGCGCGCGCGGCGGCGCCGCAGCGGCAGCGGCTCGTGTGGAGGCTCTCGGAGCGCACGCTTAAGGTGCGTAGTGTGACTATAGGGTCTACAGATTTGACTAGTGACAAATCATTATTTGGCATCACAAAGAAAAAAAATATACATCAAAAATAGAAAATACATTTCAATGGGTGGCGTCATCACATCAGCTTTGGGGGGGTGGAATGGATTTCGGGTTGTTTTGGCGACAATTTGGGAGGGGGAAATGCAAACTAAATCGTATTTTGGGTTTAATACAAATGTTTTGGAGTTATTTTGGGGGGAAAATACAAACTAATAGTGTTTTGAAGTTGTTATGACGAAAAAAATGCAATCCAATTTTGGTTTTTGTTTTGGGGAAAAATGCAAAACAAATTACGTAGCGCTATGTGTAAAAAGAATGGATATTTGGGCTTTATTTTGGAGAATTTTTGGGGAAAAAATGCAAAACGTTGGCTTCTCGCAATTATGTGCATATCTAATTGGTTATTAAAATTTTTAACATGTACATAAAATTAATATCCACTTCCATTTGTCATCGCATAACACGTAAACGGGTAAAACGAATTCGTTTTTTTTGTGATATTCCGCATTTACAGGATTATGTTCTTATGAAAAAAAGCCGCAATTAGTCTGTGTATATTTATTTATTAAAAAAAATTGTCAAAATATACACATTACATCTTGAACTATAAGTAGCATCATCCAAGCCTAAAAAGGTGCTTAAAGTGACATAAAATACTCTTTAATTTATTAAACTTAGCCTTATATAAATCATTATTAAATATTAATTATTGTGTATTGTCGCAGGTGCTCCGACCGACCGACCGGTTAACGTCTCTTCTGCCGACAATCGAGGAACAACATTTCGCTGTCGACGCCACGCCCACAAGAAACAGGTATTTATCTATTTATCAACAAATAAATTAATATTCCTGGACATTTTTTAAGTACATTTTTTAGTTTAATTTCTTGCTTTAATTAGTGTATTGTAGTAGCCTGTCTTCCACAACACAGGGAGACCTAATGTGGAAGCAGTGTAACTGTGTCAATTGTAAAATGCTTTATGAATAAAGCAATTTTTCATTTTCATTTAACTCAACGCCATTTAGTCCCAAACTAAGTAAAGCTTGTACTATAGAAACTAGATAACTGCTAGACATACTTAAACAAGATCATAAAAAGTATCCTATCACGTGAACCAACTAATAATAGCCTATTTTTGTACGAAATTTCATCAATATCTATCTAGTAGAACATCTTACCATCGAAACTTTCATATTTGAAAGAAAAAAATAAATTATGATAATTATTTATCCCATAAACACACCGTACCTATTTTTTAGAATATTATTTTGTAGCATGTAAATAAATGTAAATGTAAATATTTTACAATTTTCTAAAAAATAACTTCAATTCAAATAGTCATGGAGGATTTATAACAATAAATAAAAGTTTAACAATATCTAAATTGGCTTAAGACTACATGGGATTGTTGTACATATTATAATATTTATTTTAGTTATCTAGAGAAAACATTGTTTTCCTTTTTATAATATTAGTGTAGATTAACTAATTTTTATTCCTTCCATTAGGCCTCTATTATACTTACAAATTAAAAAACTAACAGAACTAAAATTATTTATCTATGAATGGTATAAAAATGTTTATTTATTCCACAGATCCGGTAGCGAAAGCAGCGAAAGTGAAGAAACATCGGATTGGCCACGAAGCCCCGTTCTACCCGTCTACTGCGACAACTAACTGCCATCGCCTTAATTATATAATTTAATAAAAAAGATCTTAAACTGTGTAACAAGCAACCATCGCCTTAGAAATAGAAAAAAAATTACGTTCTATGTTTGAAAAAGGAACTAAAGCCTTATTGTTAATAGAAACAGAATCGTTTATTTAAACTGGCTGTAACATCGCCTTGGGCGTTCTTTATTTAAATATTTAGAAAGAGCGGAATTCAAATTGACTGGCGTTCTTTGTTTGAAAAATAATGCTCTTTATAATAGGTGGGCTCTATTGATTTAACCTTGTTCTGTTTTTAAATGTTGAAAAATTGTTTTTTTTTTTTAAATGGGCAATGAATGGGGAAGTGGAGCCAACGACGCGTTCGATTTTTAAATCTCGGCGGGAATATTCGTTCGGACGTTTTCTGGTGCGAATTCACAAATAATAATAATTAATAATGTTGAGATCCCACTTTTGAATATTCAAAATTCCGTGATCTAATAATTTAATTGTATGGCAGCGTTGACATTTTTGAATATGGAACCGTTTCGAAATTCAATTGAAAGGAGTATTATGTATTTTTTTTTAATTATTGCAACCGCAAGGGCAATGGTCGTTTTAAGTTTTTATCACTAGAGCTTTATTAATTGTAATTTTTTTAGATAAAATCTATTTTATAGTCGGCGGCCGACGACACATGTACATAGAAATAGTTTTTCGAAGGCCACTAAAATCGTGCTAATAAAATTTAGTTGTAATTATATTTATGTTAGGTGTATGTAGTTAATTAATATATAAAAAATAGTATGGTGTGTCGTCGGTTCGCTGTGTTGAAGAAACGAGCATTGCTCTGGCCCATAGCTTTACTGTGATGATTTTTGTAAGTGAAAAATGTTCAAAAAAAAATATTCCATATTTTGTAGTTTTTAAGAGTAATCGTAAGACGAGTGAATGTTTATTTACGAGAAGTTATGTCCACCGAATATTCAATCATCATTTTTTAGATTATAATATCGATTGGCCGGGTCTAAAAAGTCGTAATGCAAAAAAAAAATGTTATTTTTAATCTAGCTTAATATTGATACTTATTTCGTAAAAGTATAAATATAAATGACAAAAAAATAAATATAAATCGAAAAAATCATAAAAAAATGATCTCAAAAAATTCATAATAATGTTAACTTATGTATAAATTCACTTAGTGTGTGTATGTTTTTCGTTTGCTTGTTTTTTTTATCTGTAGCTTATTTATTTCTATATGGTCAGCTCAAAACTGGAATTTTATACAAACAAACAGACAAACAAACAAACAATTCATAAATCTCTGTGATATGTGAATATCTTATGGATAATATTGGTGGAATATTTCAATGATAATTTTGATATTGCGTGTATACGGGGTGATCTTTTTAGTCGAGCGACGCATTCAAGGAGCGTGTTCAGCATTCTCAACTAGAAAATGTAAAAAAATTACATGATTATCCTATATACAATATAAATAAACGATGAAATAGTATCATATAGTATATAGCACTGAGAGATATTACTTCCAACAACCATATTTTCTGTTACTATTAAAAAATATATTTCAACACTTAAATGACATAAAATATGCGAAAATTCTTTAGGAAACCTTTGAAACGTTATTATTAAATTTACTCGTATTTATATATAAATAATCATGTAGCAATGTTCGTCTGATGCTTCCCTCAACTAAAAAAATCACGCTGTATTTGTCTATACTATATATAGTATTTGTGAATATTTTCAGCTGATTTTCACGTGTACAATATTCGGTATTAGGCTATTTGACATTTTAGGTTTTTAAGAACTTTTCATTGTATAAATTCATATATTTTTATAGTTCTCCATCATTTTTTGCATTTAAGTTCGCCTAGTTAGTCAAATGGTTTTTAATTGTCTAATGCTCGATTCTTACTTAACATCAAGGTTGTACAAGTTTGCATGACAAATTTGCTTGATCGAATTTGCCTTAATAATTTTCTTAAGTTTTTTTTCACTTTAGTTGTTTTGAAGCTAAGTTTGCGCAAACTTGTGTGTCATGCAAATTGGACGGTGGAAGCAATGTGATATCAAATTTATCTGTAGGGAAATATTATAAATGAGAGTTTTTCACGAGAGTATCACCAGGGCCGAGAAATGTGTTCATATTTTGAGTAAATTTTGTATCTTGCATTTAAAGTAGTGTGTGGGTGTATGTGTATACGCGTGAACTCGAATTAGAATAAAGAATGCGACCTTATTATTGTGTTTTATTTATTACTAGCTGCGCACCAGGGCTTCGCTCCCGTGGGAATATCGGGATGATATATAGCCTTCCTCGATAAATGGGCTAAACTAAAACAATTTTTCAAATCGGACCAGTAGTTTCTGAGATTAGCGCGTTCAAACAAACAAACAAACTCTTCACCTTTATAATATTAGTATAGACTAGCGCATTCGCGCAGGTTCGCTCCCGTAGCATAATGTTATACAACCTATGTTACTCGTGGACAATGTAGCTTTTGAATGGTGAAAAAAAAATTGATTCAGTAGTTTTTGAGCCTATTCATTACAACCAAACAAAGTTTTCCTGTTTATAATATCAGTGTAAAAAAATAAATCCTTGAAAAAGTTAATTACATTGGGGATCGATACTTGATCTTTTACGATCCTTGATAAAAGTATCTTAGGGCTTAGCTTGAGTGATACATGAATAATAATTATCTATCACAATAAAAATTATAAATTCATCGGTTTATAAAAGTGTGCGTGCCCCCAGCGACAAAGTTTCGAATTTTTCAAACTTTCTTGAATCAATATTTTGTGTGTGTAGTTTTTGTAATTTATGCGTCAGTAGTTTTTGATAAAATTGAAAACGGTGGTCGCTGGGAGAATGTTCTCACGCATTCGGCATAACGACCAGTGAAACTAGTCATGTAGACTGACGTTACAGAAATTGGCCCGCACATCGCATGCCGATCCTAATGACCAACCTAAATGAGCCTTTAGATTGATAAAAACAAGGAATATAATAAAAAACACATTAAAAATCAATACAATATATTGATTACAACATGAACCCGGCATCAAAATTTCATTTTCAAACAATGCCAAATACAATAACATTAAACTGACTACAATACATTTTTTATTTTATTTTTACAAAAAATCGTTTCAAATGAAAATAAACCTTAATAAGACCTTTTAGTACAAAATTGCAGTGAGTTTTCGAAAAAAATGTGAAATTAACAACAATACTACAACATACGTACAGAAGTCAAACTAAACACATGCGTGTCTCAGTTGTCCAAAATATCGTGTCAATGAGTGCATTGCTTAATTTGTATGGAGTTCAACTTCTGTACTTATATTTTGTGATTCTACTATGAAATAAAACTTCTGTACTACATATAATAATGCTTTCTCAAGCCATTTACTGACCATAGAATAAGGCTAACCGTACACATGTCGGCAACGGATGTAAGTAATCGAAATATTCTTTTTTAATATGAAGTTTGCGTCCACTCATCTGCATCATAAGGAATGCATTTTCTATACAAGTAATAAACCCGATGGAAACCATATCGACCTGTGAACGCTTAGCTTAAAGTTTATTATAAAAATATTTATGCATTTTCAGTGAAAAATCAATATTTCAACTTTTCTTAACAATTTACATTCAAATTGTTTTAAAAGCGAAACAAACATGTTTTCTTTAACTTTCTTACCAGAGCAGTTCAAAACTGTTTTGTTTATAATTTACACTTTATTACTATAGATATTAAAACGGTATATTATGGGTGAGAAATAAAAAATATATTTTTTTCTTCTATATCTTATTTAGTTTTGAAAAAATTCCGGTTTTAACACCCCTGGATGTTCCAATACTTAAAAAGCTGTGCTTACAATGTTCCAAAATAACTTATAGATACTTATTCAACTCAATATCAAGTTTGTGTCATCGACACTAACAAAGACTATATTACGCTTATATAATAAAATTATATACATAACAATGAATTTTAACTATTTTCTAATATTTTAAAGAACAATTTTGTTGCATCCAAAACTTACAGGTGAAAAATTAAGTATTTTTGGTTATCTGTCTTATATACAACGCAGATAAAACCGCGGGATATATAGTTAGTCAAAAATTCTTACTTTATCAATGCCTGAAACTACTGAAGCTAGAATCGTGGAATTTAAAGGGGAGGTAAATAATATTTCTATAAGATATATAATCTTTTTTAAAGAAAAAGAGATATATAAAGTATTGTTCTGATATCCAATTAAACTTACCTATCATAATGTTTAAAAAATTACAACTAAATAGTCAAAATTTATCAAATACTTCATAAGAATTTTACTGCTGTTCAGATCAAAACCCTAACGTAGAGATCAAAATTATATATTCTATAAAACTAAAAAACACAACCTAAGACGAATATTTTTTATATAAAACGGTATTTTTCAATATTATTAATATATAGTTTATTGATATTTAATAGATATACCACAATACTAAAAAATGTCTCCCTTGCTTTTAGGAAGTCTGTAAATTAAAATTGTTCAATTATTCAAAAAATATTACTTATAAAAAATGAAAAATATGTAAAATACATACGTATGACAGAAAAACGTCACATAATTTTACAAATTCTAGTATATACTCACAGATCAGAAAATAAAAGGCATATGAAAGTGCGCCTATGACACGAGTGAGGCCGAAAAGCAAATACAAAAATTCAAAAGCAAATACAAAAATGTTCGTCTAGTTTGACACACACGTCACGAAGCTTCGTAATTTTCAAATTTCACTTACACAGATGCACGTGTACGTACGTGTAGTTAGCGTCACTCGAGTCTTCGGAACACTCCATCTGCCTTTTACTGTCAAATCTGTGTATATTATACTACACATGTTCATCTATAATATAAAAATGTTGCATTTTTTACTGTAAAAAGTTTTTCAAACTTCCGATATTTTTTTCAAAAAGTATGACACTTTAAAAATAGTTTAAATAATAAAGGTTACAACTAAATATACCAGGTACTTAGATATACAAATACCAACTAAACTTATTAAAAATGTCTTAAAATATGTAATATTTTTATAAAATTGTTACAATTAAAGGCACTTAAGGTACTTATATTTTATAAAAAATATATTCTAAAATGACATTTTGTCATGTTATTAAAAATTATGTCTCAAAAATATTTTATATTAAATCTAAAAAAATATATATTTATATCTTAAACGTGTAGGTAAATTCTAATTCTTATTCGAAATCAATTTGACGTGACACAATTAAAGATTACAATTATAAATATAATTCAATTATTTCCAAGTTGATAATTTTTATGTGAAGTGAATAAAAGTATTAAAAAATATTAAATTTATTATGAGTTCCACAAAAGCCCATATTTGTGCACAAAATTAAATCTAGTGGTAAATATCAAATATTCATAAAAATTGTGAAAAGAGTAGAATAAAATTCATAAATTTCTTAAGTATATTTTAATACTAAAACTTACAAAAATATAGCAATTCTATTTTAAAACATATTCTAATAATCTCATCAAAGTTTAATTTCATAATTTGTGAATAATTCATTAAGTAAGATTTTCTTACTAATTTTAATTAGAATTTTAAGTGAATTCAACAATAGAACACCTATTATGAAATATTCGTCAATATTTAAATTTGAATTTAGTAAATTCAAAAATAGAACATAGGTACATTCAAAAATAAATTTCGAATTTAGAACTTTTGAATCATTCCTTCCAATAATCGGCTTATAAAAATTCGAATTTCAAATTTAAAAACAGTATTCTTTTCGAATAAAACGTTTTATTCATATAAATAAATTCAACGGCATTTCTTGAGGAATTCCAGCACTTCTACGGGAAAGTTTTGCCTCGTGGAAGACTTGCTTGCTGACCGCGCGTATTCTAGTGGTGTTACCGAACTGAAAAACAAAATTACATTTTAAACATATATTTAGTATTTTCTTGGGTTTGTTTCAACTAGAGTACATTTCATTTTGAATAGAAATATTTTTAAACTGAAAAAAGAAAATGACACTTTAAACATTTTAATATTTAGTATTTCTTGGGTTTGTTTTGAATAAAAATTCTTTTTAAAGTTTTTCACATTGATTTATTTTTTATGTGAAATCCATCTCAGTCACCCGTGACCACGCTCGCTGTTAAGTTCTAAACGTCTGGTTTAATAATAATGTATAATAAACCGCGTTTAAAATCCTTTAAAAAGTATTTATATTCAAAATATATTTTTCAACTAGCTGCTCCGCGTGGTTTTGCTTTAACAAAACATTGATTGCATGCAGACTTAGGGCTGTTACTGAGATTTCTATGTCAGAAAAATCCTAATTAAATTTTTTTTTGGTTCCACCCGGGATTCGAACCCGAGGCTCCTCGATCCGTAGTCAAAGATGCAACCACTAGCCCAACGAGATATTCAGCATAATATTATATAGCCTATATTACTCAGTGAAGATGCAACTTTATAATCGTTAAAGGTGAGATGAAATCGGTCCAATAGTTTTTTTGTGAAAACATTACATAACACATTTTTTTAAATATCCCTCTAAGTAATAGTAAAAAAAAATTTGAAATCGGTCCAGCAATTTTTGAGCCTATTCAATACAAACATACAAAAATACAAAGGTTTCCTCTCTATAATATTATTATAGATAAATTAAGTGTTCCTCTATAATATAAGTGTATATATGTAATAAGTATTCACCTCCTATTCTGCGCGTGCGCAAGTTTCTTCCACTGTTTCCTGTCGATATTCTTGAATAAAACCATGATCATTTTCAAGTCGCAGTTTGCGGAGTTCACCGCCAGGTGGAGCGCAGTCTCGCCGCCTTTTACGTCCTAAAAATAAATATATAGTATTTAACAACAAACATACAGATAGAGTTACTTTCGTATTTATAATATTATCTAATGTATATATTAAAAATATTGATAATTGTCATCTGAATTAAATAAATAAATAAAAAAATGGTGTTGATTTGATGATAATATGTGTTCAAATTAATGAAATATTTTCAAATATGTAAACTGAAAAATATAATTTGTTTTGTACTTTTTATTAAGGAATATCGAACAATTTTCTAGCAAAGTTGCGTTTGATTCCCTTTAGCAAAATGAATTATACAGGGTTACACATGAAAGATACATGATGTTGTACATGATGTTTTTTTCATTTTTTGTTTTTTTTTTCTTTTATAATTACAACAGTATTTTGATAAAAATGTGTATATATGGTGTAAAGACACAAGTTTATTTCTATTATTCATACAATCGATGATAAACAATGGGTGATGACTTTTACTTCCATCCCATTCCTCTCCCATCCTGTTGTCCCTAATGTTCTCCCAATTTCCCATCATTAATCCGCATGATCAATGAACCGCATGTTGCCCGCTGTTACATAAAAAGAAGTATATTTTTAACCAAGTTCTAGTACAGGGTGTGATTTCCATACCTCACGCCACAGGTCCACGCCAGCGTGTTCGAGCAGCACGTGCGCAACGAGCGTGCGCGGAGACTTCACGCTGTGCGTGTGACACGCTACGTGCAATGCGTTGTATCCTGAAAATAAATGTAGAAATATTGTTATAAACGAATAGAGGGGCTTTGTAAAATTATGTCGAATGTAATAGAAATGTACTGTGATTCTACACAACTGGCCAATTATAGAACTAGTCAGTTAACAACAAATCACAGCTAGTCATAAAGACTATTAGCAAAGTGAGGGTAGTTGGGTCGTGACGTCAATAAGACGTTACACGCAATCGGTACCAATGCACGCAGATACTGAACGCGCTTACTCTTTTATAGGACTCTGATGACAGCTAACAACTAACAAGTGACATTTGCATAGAAAGATGACATACAAAATGTTGCCGACATTATAATAATAAAGTTGACGACCCGATTGGCGCAGTGGACACAGAAATGGTCTATTACTAAAGAATGTGGGTTCGACCCCACGAGTAAAAAATTATGACGTGATGAATATTGTAATTTTCTAGTGGTGTTATTGTGTCTAGGTCATGAGTTGGTGTTAATGTGTCAGGCAGGACCGACAAGATACGTGCTCAAATAATCACATATAATAAATCAGTAGCAAGACCATGTCTTATATTAATTTAAAGAAAAAAGTACGTACAATATAGACGTTTTATACGTTCCAAAATTATATGTCAATCAAGTAAAAACCACAGGGCGAAAATATTTTTAGGGTTGTGTTATGCAACCAACGGATAAAAATAAATTCAAATGTATAATTAAAAGATCTAAGCTATTTCATAACAGTACGATAGAATAGCATTTTTCTTACTTAATAGTATTTAAGTGCATATTTACTTCCAAAAAGTTTCTAAGCTATAAGTCATATGTTAGTGACTTACCATCAGCGTTAGCGTGGTGTAGCGTGAACAATGGCACATCACTGCTCTCCTTGGAAACGATCTCGTACAACGGAATCGCGTATGTGTCGCCGCCCCTTGCGCAAGCGATCACAAGATTGTCACCGAGGGCGTCGACCTGTGAAATACATTTTCGAATTATGACAATTTTATTTGAAATAATACAGGTTGCTTCTAATATTTATTTACTTACTTAGTTTGGGATCCACTGATTCTCCTTGATTAGTATTAATTAGATTATCTTAAGCATGTTTTCTATAGTGTAAGTTCTTTAATAATAATGTAATTTAACTTTCTGTTTAAATAAAGATATTTCATTTTCAAAATTAGGTTTCCGGGTTGCGTTTACCAGATATACAATTTTTAAAGATAGACAATTTATCAAGAAGTGTAAAGTAAAATACAAGTTTGTGGGGTTGCATCCCTTGTCCCGTGATCGTTTATTTGACAAACTATTGATATCTCAAAAACCCATTTTTTATTCCAAATAGAATTCTCTACACCTTTGGTCTTGTTACTGTTACTTTTGATATTTTCTTTTGATGAAACAGATAACGGCCGTTTTCAATAATGTATCAAAGATTATGGATAGATTGTATGCTTTCGATAGCCTTTGTTATGACTTTTGACAATCAAATGTCATTTAATCTGAGATTTCAATCTATCCATAATATTTGATACATTATTGAAAACGGCCGTAAATTGAAAGGCATTCAAAAAATGATTAGGTTTTTAAGGTGTGATGTCGTGTGTCAGCGCTGGGGTGACCAGATTCCTAAAATGTCTTGAATTGGAACACCTGGCAACAGCTAGTTAGTTGCCAGGTCGAAAGACCTCTGAAAAGTGGTTCTAAAGATAAAACGTCCTGCGACACTAACGCTACGAGAACTTTAAAAAGTGGGATGTCCTGTATCTTTGGCACACCTGGGTTTAAGACACACTTGAGTGTCAAAGCCTCTGAAAATTGCAACGGTTGGTCGCTTAACATCAGGTGAACCGCATACTTGCCTGCTGTTCCATAAAAAAGCAACCTGGCAAGACCTGGAAAACAAATTGTATAGCTTTCCTTGCCGATTTCGGCCATGGTGGCCAATCTCAACAGAGTCCAGCCAGCTGCGCAGGAGATATAGTGCTCAAGTGTACTCGCGAACACAGGTGCACTCTCTATTCCTTCACTCTCATAGCTCTCATTTAATTATGATATTCTCAGGTTCTCTAATCTCAGCCAAAAATAAAATTTACTCTGCACTAAGCAAAAATTAGTGTTGCCTAAATTGATGTTGGTTTTGTTTACTATACTTTAGAATAAGTAGTATCACTGTGCATGATGTGCTCACTAATTTAGGAATTACACCAAAATGTTTGTGTGCGTGTCGTATAGAGCTAGTAAGTGTTTGTTCCAATTTGTGAACCAAATAATAAAAAAAAATAACCCGATGGGGGCAGACCGACACGACCGTAGAGAGATCAGGCGCAGGACCGACAACACACGTGCTCTCCGAGGCACGGGGGTGTTCCAACACCGCCAACTTCCACACTCATACTAACCTCATTAAACACACACTCGCCCGTCGGCTTGTAACCATCCGTCTTGGTGACGGTTCGTATACACTGCACCAGGTAGCGAGTGAGGAGAGGCCGGCTTGGGCAGCGGAGTACTGCCGATTTGAGCAGGCTTAGACCTGGAAGGAACATATTACATTATTGAATGGTCAAAATCATGAACAAGTGACGAACAGTCAAGGATTATCGCAAATGTCTTGTCTAATCATGGACTCGGACTTACCAAACGTTAGCCGGTATGGCGACGGGCGAGATACGTGTGTCGCTACCCTATTTCTACCCGTGGGTGTCGTCACCCCATTTCTACTCGTGGGTGTCGTAAGAGGTGTCAGAGGGTAATTCTGATACATAACATCTTCACCAATAAAAGAGTGAAAACCAAGCATGGTGTAGACTTACCACACTCCTGAGGTAGCTACAGGTTCTATTCGTTGCTCCCACTGGATACTCTTGTCGTGACGTCATGTAGACCAATCACGGCTCAGACTTACCAAACTCCTGGGGAAATAACTCCTGCATCAGCACCATCATATTCACAGTAGCACTTCGGAAGCGGGTTCTTCTCGTTGCTCCCACTGGATACTCTTGTCCTGACGTCATGTAGACCAATCATGGCTCAGACTTACCAAACTCCTGCAGGAACAGCTACTTCTTCAGCGCCAGCTGCAGGTTCTCCTCGTTGCTCCCACTGAATACTCTTGTCGTGACGCCATGTAGACCAATCCCGGCTCAGACTTACCAAACTCCTGTAGGAACAGCTCCACTTTCAGCGCCAGCTGCAGGTCCTCCTCGTTGCTCCCACAGTATCAACGTGTCGTGACGTCATGTAGACCAATCACGGCTCAGACTCACCAAACTCCTGCAGGAACAGCTCCTTCTTCAGCGCCAGCACCTTCTCGCAGATGAGGCTGAACAGCGCCAGCTGCAGGTCCTCCTCGTTGCTCCCGCTGGCCAGGCTCGCCATGATGTGTTGAAGAACTCTGGAGGGAAACACGAAATATATACATATAATAACACTGTAGAAATGAAATCATCAATTATTTTTTAAATGTCTCTGTACAGTACACTTAAAAATTCTCTGTAGAGACATTTAAAAATTATTGATGACTCGGTTGGCGCAGTGGATACGTCAGTGTCTATTGCGCCAGAGGGTGTGGGTTCGATTCCCACCAGTAGAAAAATTATGTGATGAACATCGTAATTTTCTACTGTCTGGGTAGTTTCCATGGTACAAGCTTTGATAGTTTGGGACTAGATGGCGTTGTTAAATATCCAAGAATATTTAAAAAAAAAAATTAAACCCTGAACCCGAGACTCCTCAATCTGTAGTCAAAGGTGGAACCACTAACCACCGAGCCACTATTTTCCTACATATTGACGTAATAACATAATCGTTATATACTCCTCGAAAGAATGTTCTATGTCATAGGACCTACGTCAATTGGAGGGCGTCATATAAGTCCAGTGCAATAAAATTGAGGATATTCTTTGGAATTAATCTTACGAATATAGATCTAAATTTTAAAAATTGTATTTCCTTTTTCTGATCGGTTTTATGAGTATTTATTCGAAAAAGTATTATAAGTAAATAAATAAATAGAACCTAAAAATGTGGTTAGATTTTTTTTTGTCTGTCTGTCAGTATGTTTGGGCGCGCATCACTTTTTTTATGTTATAGCAGGCAAGCGGAGCATGCGGTTCACCTGATGTTAAGTGACTGACCGTAGTCCATGAACATCTACAACAGCAAAGTATTACAGATTGCCGGCTTGAAGGAAGGGGAGGGGATACGGGGAATAGGATTCCATGTAGTACATGTTTAAAGAAAATTGCAAAAAATACATATTTTCCTTGTGTTTGTCGTGCGAGATTATTTTCCAAGAACTCGTTTTAAAAAGTGGCAATTGTCGATAATTTCCTCCTTCGTTTGGAAAAAAAGCGGGTTTATTAAGTCAAGTGTCGTCATATTTGATTATCTGTTAAGCGCAAGAAATAACGCCATCTTGTCCCAAACTAAGCAAAATATGCACTATGGAAACTAGATAACTGAGAGACATACTTAAATTTACTTTTCTTTTGTAAATACATACACTAGATAAAATTACAGCAAAACAGTAGAAAATTACAATGTTCATCATATCATAATTTTCTACTTGTGGGGATCGAACTCACACCCTCCAGCGCAGTAGACCACTGCTGTATCCACGCCAATCGGATCATCAAGTATCAGTGGGACTAAAAGTGACGTTGTGTAACAAACATTCGACTTACCCATACGCCTTAGCCAACTCCAAACTGGCGACCTTCTGGCAGATCAACTTCCTATGCTCCATCATCAACTTGGTCAAGTGCCCCTGAAATATCTCCTTACACGTCTTCCTCTTCACCTGACAGCACTCCAACTTCGAAAACTCCCCGGCTATCTCCTTCTGCATGTCTTTATACTGCTTCATAGTCATCGACGTTGATGGTAACCTCTCTCGTGGCTTCTTGTCTATACCTTCTGCGTCTATGTCTGTGTCTATGTTATCCATTACGCAGGTTGGGTACTCATATGGCAGGATCTCTTGGTACTTCTCGTAATCACTGTTGTACATCGGCGATGAGGTTTCTGGTGATAGAGTGTATGTGCTAGGCGAGTGGCTCGGGTAGTAAGACTGTGAGTCTGACATTGGACTCGGCACGTTTTCGGAACGCGGCGGTGTTGGGAAGACATCCAGCGTGACCATTTCTGCGCTACGCATACATTCCGAGAGTATCTCAGAGGAATAGTCTCCAATGAGGTTCGCGTTCGTAAACTCATCTATTGGATTGTCCTCTTCAGGCGGGAAAATTGACACTTGGCATGTGTCAAAAGTGTTCAATAAGTTATCTGTAGGCGGAATTTTTGAGGGGAAATCTGACAGTTGACAGATGTCAGGGTTAGCTTGGAGAACTTCTGTCAGGAGGTCGTCTTCAGTTTTCTTCTCGTTGATAAACTCTTCGGCCATCTGCAAGTATTCTTCTTGCGTGTTTGTGTTGAACTCTCGCACGTTTGTATCCACGAGTTGTATGGCCTGGTTTAATAAGGAGTTGTCAGCTCTAGGCGGTTCGTTCACTATAAGCTGGCCCCCGGAGAGAGTCTGTTTGTTGACTTGACTGATCTGTAAGGTGAGACAAAAAATCAGATCCTTGACCAGTCCGAACTACACCGGTTTTGGGTCACGAAGTTGTATATAAGTGGAAATTAAATATAGGCATGTATTTCGCATAATTTAGTTGTCTATATAAAATGTTTGGAAATTATAAATTTACAATACCCCTTATATGTATTAAGTGGTATAATTAGTGCAAACTTGGGTATCATCTGATAATGGCATACAAGGGCTAATTTTAGGTCGGGTATAGATAAATTCATCCACGAAGACGCGCCCCATATCGTTTCAATCATTGACAATATATGTATACAAGCTTCCGCCTGTGTGAAGTTTTATAGGTACACTCATTACATATGTGTGCACACGCACACTAAAATAATTAGACTAATCAGGGCAAAGTATTGCAATCATATTCCAAATTTCGAAATTCAAAAATTGGTGGGTTGCGTCGTGGATGGCATTATCTTTATGCCACATAGTATCGTTTAGAAGCGTTCAGCCTTTCATGAATCCTGCAGGGGTCGAACCCGGAATCTTTATTTATCAAATCGTTTCTGCTTGTTGTCAGCAGAGGAAAAACTTGTCTTACCTGTGTGTAATCAGTCTCCGGTGAATAAGGGTGCGCATAGGGGGCATACTGGTGCCTACTACGTATCGGCGCTCTCGAAATCGCCACAGTCTGCACTTTCTTCTTCTTCCTATCCTCAGCTTTACCCTTTCCTTCATCCTCCGAGTCCACCACCTTCTCTGAGAACCCACTGTCCTCTGACTTATGCGAGTCCAACCTCGATGACCGCACTTCTTTGTCCTCAATGACTTTGCACGAGAAATTACTGAACTCATCTTCATCATCCTTTATGGACAGTTTACTTAAATCTACATCAACCTCTTCCTTAATCGCAAGCTTATCCAACAGTTCAGTAACAGGAGTAACTTTAATCTCTTTCTCTTCTTTGTACGTCTCCTTTTCTGTTTCTTTATTTTTTCTCTTGTCCTTTCTATTGAAGATCTTCTGGAAGGGTTTTTTGAGTATATCTTTAATGGATTTCTTTTCTTCCGCCATGGCTGCGTGGTTGATCGCCGCTTTGGCGCTACCCATACTGTATTGATTAAGACTCCATCAGAACTGAAATAAGGAAAACAGAAACCATGAGGATAATACAATAAATGGTCGTAGATAATGGTGTTTTGCTTTTTGAGGGTGAGTCATTATTTTTCAATCTGTTAATTGGATTGTAGAATATTTTTTATTATTATTGTACACTAGCTTCGTTTTTAATTTGATACAGTCACTAGTTGCAACATGCTCGACATCCAAACATCAAAACTTCCAAACTTTGATATTTATAATATTAGTAGAATTACTATTTTTGAAGACAATTATCCTATTTAATTATGAAACGTAAGTTTGACTATGTTTTTTTCATATCAAATGTTTATTGTTGTTTAACTTGTAAACAGTCTATATTCCATAAGGTTGTTTACTGTCTAGGATTATGTATTATATACACTAGATCCGGATGTGAGGAAAAATAAACTGTAATATTTAAAACTTTAGACTTTAAAAAATAATAGGCTTATTGGTACACATTAGGGGTGCGGTTACGGTTAAGGATAACTATTTATATCGGATATGCGATGGATTAAGTTACGGATACGGTGCTCCTTAATATCATAAACAGGAAGATTGTTTGTTTTGTTGAAATATTGAATAGGCATAAGTACTAGGCCATAAATACTACTTCAGCCTATCGCCGTCCACTGCTGGACGTAAGTTTCTCCCATATCGCGCCATCTTTCCCTCTGCACTGGTACTGGCACCCCCTGCACTGGTACTGGCTCCCTCTACACTGGCACTGTGCCAGCCACCCTCTTAAGGTCATCTGTCCATTGTGCTGCAGGTCGATCTACACTTCGTTTGCCTTGACGTGGTCTCCATTCAAAAGCATGGTGCCTGATCTTCTTCTTAGTCGATCCTGTAGTTCGGGAAGCTAAAGGACCGATTTGGATGAAACTTTGTACAGAGATTCTTTTAAATCTCAGAAACGACATAGGATAGTTTTTATCCAAAAAATATTCATTCTTTATTCGGGAAATATATACGCGGGTGAAATCGCGGAGCTCAATTAGTCCTAAATAAAAACTTTCAACCCTTGGTTCTGGAAACAATTTTTTTTCGTATTTCGTCTGTATTAACATTTGTTAACCAGGATAACCATCTTTTCCTTAGTCTGTCCTATTTTTAGAAGCTAATACCGAGGTCTTAAGTGTCAGGGCTATTCATGAGTGTCGGTGATCACTTATCAGATGACGTCATTAGCTTGCCGGCTATTTAAATTACTATTAGGATCCAACATTCCTTTGAAAACCTACATATAGTTCTAATATAAAATATCTATACATTGTAATATATCATTGACTGAAATGTTTTCTTTACGTGTTTATCTCAGGAACTACTGGTCCAATTAAAAAAAATTGTGTCAAGATATTCTAATATCGGTAAGTAAAACGACTCGTTTTATTTTTATAGGAACTGGGCATAAAACCTGGTTCCGATTGGTTGATTATAACCGCTCGTTAATGAAACCGGCGCGTTTCCGTTATCCTATGACGTATCGTCGTTGCGTCTTCTTTTTTCCGTCTTATGTCTGGGTGTTAATTTATCTGTAGTATGTATGTTTTTAATAAAATAAATAATGTTTAAGTATATCTATCAGTTGTCCAGTTTCCATTTTATATTTAAATTTGAAATATACGTTGTTTTTCAAAGGACTTTAGGATTTTAATGTTTAAAAGGAACTGCGCATAACACAACACCGACACGTATTTATAAGACTCCAAATATAACATTGGGCAAGTTACCAAGTAAGGCTATTTAATTTTATTTTTAGGTTTCCGTAACTAAACGGTAAAAACGCGACCGTATCACTAAGACTCCACTAGCAGTCTGTATCTCATAAAACGTGATAGCTTGAAAGCTGAAATTTTCACAAATTATGTATTTTCGATGCCGTTACAACAAATAGTATTTGTTTCTGTAAGCGGGCAAGCGGAGCATGCGGTTCGCCTGATGTTAAGTGACTGACCGCAGCTCATGAACATCCGCAACTGTCGCAGACGCCAGCTTGAAGGAAGGGGAGAAGATCAATGATGGGAAATTGGGAGAGGAGCAGAACAGGGTGGGAGAGGCATGGGATGGGAATACAGGCCTCCGGGCACCCGCTCATCGTACAAAACACAGTGCTCTGTGCTTCACGCCAATCTTCTGCTGGGGGGTGGTGCTTACACCGGCGCGAGCTTGGCCCAATCATGACAAGCTCGGCTCCCATTCTTTTAAGAGAAATTCCCCTCTTAAATTTTTTATTTTAAGACTTAGCTGCGCCTAGGGCTTCGCTCCCGTGCGAATATCTGATATATAGCCTATAACCTTCCTCGATAAATGGGCTATTAAACACTAAAAAAATTTTTCGAATCGGACCACTACTTCCTGAGATTAGCGCGTTCAAACAAACTCTTCAGCTTTATAAATTAAAATTCAAATTCATTTGTTTGCCCAAATGCGTGTCATAATGTTGTTTGAGTGAGTTTATAATATTAAAAGTATAGATTAACAGAGTCTAGTACGGAACCCTTCGTGCGGGAGAACAACTCGCACTTGACCGGCTTAATTTAATCCAGGTAAGGATTATCTCAGAATACAAATGATGCAATGTGTTACACTGCCAAAATAATTTACATTATAATTGTGTTTTAAATCAAGTTTCAAAGGTGACAGGAAAAACAAAGGCCAATAAAAGATGTTTGTTAATTTTATTGTTCAATGTAAAAAATAAATAATTTCGGACATATTATGTAAATTTGATTTTTATTTTAAACTACCTGACCAGAACTTAATACCATCATTTTTGAACGTGGCGTATTTAACAGACACAAACTATTTGTATGGAAAAATATAATTGTGGTTTTTGCTATTCTATTCACAATTTCTTAATATTTTCTCACCGTTTAAACCATGGACTCCACGAATATTTCAATCTCTAAAATTAGTCAAATCGGTTCAGCCGTTTTCGAGTTTTAGCGAGACTAACGAACGGAAATTGACTTTTCTTTATATCTTAATCTATTTAGATTTTAATTTTGATTTTATCAATTTTCAAAACCAACTCTTAATTCACTAACATAGTTTTAAAACCCTTAATATTAATACTTATACAGGGGTTTCCAATAATTTTCGATGCGGGCTACACTTACGAGTTGCCACTTACTTCCTGCGACGCACAGTTTGGGAAACTCTGTACTAACAAATGAGCCTTTGTTTACAATTAATAAATAAATTATAATTATAACACAATGCCACCTAATCTCATATGCAAAGCACGAACCCACATTCCATACAACATACTTTAACTTGTATGTAAATACGCTAAATAATAATTAACACCCAGACAGTAGAAAACTACAATGTTCATCACATCATAATTTTCTATCCGCGGGGATCGAACCCACACCCTCTCACGCAAAAGGCCTCGCCGAATTCACTGCTTATGTGGACAAGCCCCTAATCCGTATTGGTCCGATACAGATATTGGTCATGGTGGCCAATCTCAACAGAGACTAGCTAAATTCCTTTACTCTTACGGGACGGTAGACCGACACGACCAACATAGCTTTACGTGCTCAACGGGAGACGGAGGTGCTCTAACATTGCCAACTTCCAGATAGCTAGCCGGCTGCGCATAAGATGTTATAGTGCACAAGTGTACGCGCGAACACAGGTGCACTCTCTATTCCTTTACTCTCATAACCCGATGGGACGGCAGACCGACTTAAACAAGCCTTATAATTCCGTTATGTATGCCTGTCCACTGTATAATGCATACACCTTGAAATAATCTATAATTGAACACTGATACGCTATCGAATGAATTATAATAATTTATTAATAATTATCTCTTGACAATGTAATTCATGAATATGTGATGTTTATGATGCATTGTCATAAAGAATATTATAATTGTAAAGTAACTGGTTAATTTGTAATTATTATTACTTCACAGGAAAATGGCGGCCAATGTTAACAGAGACTTGCCAGGTACGCAGGAGATATTATAGTGCAGGCGTGTACGCGCGAACACAGGTGCACTCTCTATTCCTTTACTCTCATAACCCGATGGGGGCAGAGTCACACTCGCGGAGAGAGAAAAGGCAAGACCGACGACATTACGTGCTCTCCTAGGGTATAAGACTTAACTTACGGCCGTTTATATTAATGTATCAAAGATTATGGATAGATTGTAATCTCAAATTAAATGACATTTGATTGTCAAAAGTCATAACAAAGGCTATCCGTCGACAGCGTATTGAAATCAAAGTAAGTGCAAATAGATAGATTTGCCTGACTTTAGTAAGCAAAACAAGGGATAGATAGAATTTTAAAAACGGCCATTAAACGCCAAGTGACAAACAGATGACATTTGATACTGGTCCGACGTGACCCGTAATTCCGTGTCGGTGAAAGCTTTCTGTGTGTGCATGCTCACCGCGCTTCGTAAGAAGTTTGCCCTCTGTACCTGTCTATTTCGAGTAACACTTTCAACATGTACGATAAATAAAATCAGTTGGGTATAAACGCGTGCCAAATAATTGTATTACCGAGAAAACTGATGCACGGACATATTTATTGTTTCGTAGAATGCAACAAAATAGCACACTTTCTATATAATACGTCTTACGTACAACGTTGTAATCTAGATAAAAAACGTTTGTATGAAAAATCTTTTATCAAGATTTTCGAAATATTTCTGACTAAATGTACCACGCGGTTTCACTCCTGTCGTATGTTATATAGATTATTGTATTCAAGGACCGGCGTTTTACGTGCTCTTCGAGGCACGGGGGTGCTCCAACACCGCCAACTTACAGACTCAGGGCTGTTACTGAGATTTCTTTGTCAGAAAAATCCCAATAACATTTTTTGGCCCCACCCGAGATTTGAACCCGAGACCCCTCGATCTGCAGTCAAAGATGCAACCACTAGCGGCCGTTTTCAATATTCTATCTATCCCTTGTTTTGCTTACTAAAGTCAGGCAAATCTATCTATTTGCACTTACTTTTATTTCAATATCCTAACCTATGACTTTTGTCAATCTATTGTCATATAATCTGACATAACAATCACTATATCACTCAAACTTGACTGCCTCGTTGGTCTAGTGGTTGCATCTTTGACTACAGATCGAGGGGTCTCGGGTTCGAATCCCGGGTGGGGCAAAAAAAATGTTATTGGGACTTTTCTGACAAAGAAATCTCAGTAACAGCGCTGTGTCTGGAAGTTGTCGGTGCTGGAGCACACCCGTGCCTCGGAGAGCACGCAAAGCCGTCGGTCCTGCGCCTGATCTCTCACCGGTCGTGTCGGTCTGCCGTCCCATCGGGTTATGAGAGTAAAGGAATAGAGAGTGCACCTGTATTCGCGCGTACACTTGTGCACTATAATATCTCCTGCGCAGCTGGCTAGTCTCTGTTGAGATTGGCCACCATGGCCGAAATCGGTCTGGGGAGCTATATGTTATACATCACTCAGACAGTCAGTCACCTTTGAGATTTATATATAGAGGATATTTGTATACATTTTATAGTCATAGCTAAAGGTCAGATCTATTTACATTTTGTACAATGCAATAGTCATTACTCTTATCTCAGCTACCTATCCGGGATCGGGAGAAAAGCAAATCGAATAAATATTGAGAGACATTTAACACAACGCCATCTAGTCCCAAACTATGCAAAGCTTGTACTATGGAAACTAGATAACTGATAGACATACTTAAAAAAAATTTTTGGTTATACATACTATAGATAAATTAATACCCAGACAGTATAGAAAATTACAATGTTCATCACATAATTAAATCAATAAAATCTATATTTTCCTTAAAAGTTTTTGTTTTAGGAGAACTCTCGCTTGGTGTTGGCTGTTTATTTTTTTTAAACCAATTTTTGTTGAGGCAAAACAATTTTTCAAAAATCTGATGACTGTGTCATTTCACTTAGAATTAACCTCGAGATTCCTTTCAACATTTTTTGATATTCCTCAAAATAACATATTATTGACCACATGAAAAAGCTGACATAAACAAACATATATGAATTCACAGTTCTAAATAAGGGCTGATATAAAAAAAAAAAACTGGACACTCCATTCCTCCTTATTACAATAAATTACACGGCAAAAAATAACACACATGTATGTGTGTATAAAGTTTCTGGGATAGGACTCACACATACGCTGGGCGGATTAATAAATGTCCTATATATTTTCTTGAGTTTGTTTTTGTTTGCATATTACTAACCCGACGACGACGACTATCACTCGTAACCACGCTCGGTGTAAAGTGCTCAAAACGTCGGGTTAATAATAATAATGTAAAATAATTTATAATAAACCGCGTTTAAAATTCTTAAAAACCCTAATGGGTAGGCCATTAGGGTTTGCACGATTATTTTAAGTTCGAATGTATAACTGGCGATAGAAAAATAACAGGCGAGTTTTAAATTAAGGAGGTTTTATCACCTACACTCTAGGATTTGCCTTATACATGAAAGGTTAAAACTATCGTGTAAACAAACCCTAATGTGTATGGTCTCCATAAAGGGCTGTTGAAAAGAGTAACTATCGAGTTTCTTGCCGGTATCTTCTCGATAGAATCGACTCTCCGAACCGGTGGTAAATTAAAAAAATGACTATTCATAAGTACTTTGTAAAAAGTTTACATGAATAAAGATATTTTCTATTCTATTCTATTCTATTCATACATTAGACCAGGGGTTCCCAAACTTTTTCAATCCACGACGCACTAACGAGTGTAGTGTAACGTAACGAGTGTAAGTGTAACGTGTATGTTTAGACGCTCTAGTGTCAGCGAGGGGTGGATGGGGAGCAATGAAGTCCTCGCGACGCCCCTCTATACTTCCTGTAACGCACAGTTTAGGAATCCCTGCATTAGACAATTGGTCCCCTTTTGGTTTAGTGGTTTGCGTAGCGCACACCACCGTGCCTCGGAGAGCAGTTATGAGAGTAAAGGAACAGAGAGTGCACCTGTGTTCGCGGTACACTTAAGAAAGAAAGAACATATGTGTGTAAGATATCGGATATTTCCACCTCCTTTTTAACCGACCTTCAAAAAAAGGAGGAGGTTATCAATTCAACCATATATTTTTTTAGCTCTGCGGTTAAGGTTTAATGATATATATAGCCATTTAACTCTAACTGAGACTGTATTGTGACTAGATAATGTGGTTACTCTTCACAGGTCACTAAAAAGGGAAAAATAATTACTTTATGCATGCAATGTCATTATGATAATTACAAAAATTACAATGAAAAAGTTAATAAATATTACTTTACATAAAACGCGTCGCTTGTCGCTCCGCTCATCACCCCGCCCCGCTCGACAATTACGCCACATTTGATAAATTACATGACTCACAAGTTATCACAAGTGGTATTTTAACTAGCCACTGTATGTTTTTGTGCAATTCGCTGTAGTTACTCATTGCAAATAATGCTACAGTAAACAAAGTTTTAATTTAATATTGTTTGTTAACCGATTTTCAAAAAAAAAGGAGGAGGTTATCAATTCGACCGTACTTTCTTTATGTATGTTACCGCATATCTCCGGCGTTTATGGACCGATTTGGAAAATTCTTTTTGCATTCGAAAGAGTAGAGTTCCAGTGTGGTCCCGTAGAAATTTGGTACAAGTCTGATAACGCGCCTAAGCCATTGAACCGATTTGGATGAAATTTTATACAGATATTAATTGAAACCCAACAAAGGACGAAGGCTACTTTTTATCCCGGAAATCTGACGGGAACGGAAGCTGTGCGTAGCTATATAACAATAATTAATTTAAGATCTTTTTTTTAATAAATAAATAAAACTAGCGACCCGCCCCGGCTTCGCACGGGTGCAATGCTGATATACTATCGCGGAGTTTTCTGTAGACCTTTTCATTGTGTACAATACTTAGTACATTATTTTGATAAATCTCGTAAGATTCAGCCTGCGTTTGCAATGTAAGCGGAAAAAATGTAATTATTTGCGACATCACATTAGAAACCTCAAAAATAACAGTATTTGTCCACTATTTAATGGATGATATTATACATAAAAACCTTCCTCATGAGTTACTCTATCTATTAAAAAAAACCGCATCAAAATCCGTTGCGTAGTTTTAAAGATTTGAGCGTTCATAGGGACATACAACATGACACATGACAGAAAAAGCGACTTTATTTTATACTATGTAGTGATGATGCTACAGGAGTGAAACCGCGCGCAACAGCTAGTTACTAACAAAGATTATATAAAATTAAACAACGTTATAATACATTTATTATGTATTCATTTAAAATAAAAATCCAAGGAAATGTTCGGGGGGTTTCCCCACTATGATATATTCACAAAATTATAATATTCTCTGTTCGCCTTAACTGTTTTATATGGACAATAAAAAACATATGAGATTAAGATTTTTTTTTAATAATAATATTATTTAAAAAAAAAGATCTTAAATTAATTATTATTCATGCGTTTGTTATAATATTTTAAATTAATATATCTACACTAATATTTATGGAAAACTTTGTTTGTTTGTGATGAATAGGCTCAAAAACTACTGGACCGATTTTAAAATTCATTCAACATTCGAAAGCTACATTATCCACGAGTAACATAGTCTATATTTTATAGGCTGTATATATACAATTAAATGCTAAGCGTTCCAAGCCGCGCGGATCTATATATATAGCCTATAAAATATAGCCTATGTTACCCGTGGTTAATGTAGCTTTCACATGGTAAAATAATTTTTAAAATCGGTCCAGTAGTATTTGAGCCTGTTCATTACAAATAAAGTTTTGCTCTTTATAATATTTGTGTAGATAAACACCCAGTAGAAAACAACAATGTTCAACACAATAATTTTCGACTCGTGGGGTCGAACCCACACCCTCCATCAGACCGTCGCCACATCCACTGCGCCCATCGGTTCATCAAATACCTTGATAGATACGAGTATGTTTTGGTATCTTGTCTGATACGGCTTATCAGGGATGCGTGATGGTGGAAGTAATTCCATGTATCTAGTTGATGACAGGTGCAGATAAAAACAATTGATGTACGCTCTTTTAACCGACTTTCAAAAAAGGAGGAGGTTATCGATTCGACCGTATATTTTTATGTATGTTACATATCTCCGGCGTTTATGGACCGATTTGGAAAATTATTTTTGCATTCGATAGAGTAGGATGTCAGTTTGGTTCCATATAAATTTGGTTCAAGCCTGATCATCCATGTGGAAGATATTCCTGGGAACTTCTCGAAAATCAACAAAATAAGCTCTGCGGTTATGGTTCAATGATGTATATACCAACTGAATTGTGACTAGATGATGTGATTACCCTTCACATGGCACTAAAAAGGAAAAATAAAAACTTTTTGCCAAAAAAAAGGACCGACTTTCTCACTTTAAAATTTTAATTTTATTTTATCTATTTATCCTTTCCTTCCTTCATTTGCCTTTATCTATTTTCAATTTAACAAGATTTTGCACCCACTTTGAATAGATTTTAACAAAAATAAAACTAAAGTTATTTTCTACTTTTTTAAGTGAGGAAGTCGTAAATTTTTTGGCAAAAACTTTTTATTTTATTTATTTTCAAAACAATTCACAATACAATTGGCAACCTAGGCAAAACCAGTGCCTTGGACGCCGCAAGCAGTAACTTATAATATAATGCCTCCCCGACTGATAGCGGTCATGGTGGCCAGTCTCAACAGAGATCAGCCCGGTACGCAGGAGTTTTCCACCAGGCAAAATTCCACCTTGTATACATCATCCATCCAAAAAAAATGAGACTCTGAAAAAGAAATCTAAGTAGCAGCCCTGTGTCTGGAAGTTGGCGGTGTTGGAACACCCCCGTGCCTCGGAGAGCACGTAAAGCCGTCGGTCCTGCGCCTGATCTCTCTCCGCGAGTGTCCAACTGCCCCCTGAGGGTTATGAGAGTAAAGGAATAGACAGTGCACCTGTGTTCGCGCGTACACTTGTGCACTATATTATCTCCTGCGTAGATTGCTAGTTTAAGATTGGCCAGGAGAAATCGGTCAGGGGAGCTAATATTAAAACAATATTTTACCTGTACTCATCCTATACTTAATATAGTAACTTCCTCCATGACGCATCTTGATAAGCCGTATCAGTCCAGATACCAAAAATATATCAGGGTAGGTAGTCATAATATGAGATTCGTTTTTCTCACAATCCGAAATATAAATAATAAATAAATATTCTCGGACATTTAACACAACGCCATCTAGTTCCAAACTAAGCATAGTTTGTACTATGGAAACTAGATAACTGATAGACAAACATACTTTTTTATTTTACTAAATACATACTATTATATTGCATACTATTTGATCCACGTACTCCATGCTATTTAAAGGAAAAATTTAAATTTTTATCTAATAGGAGTCGTTTTTTTTTTATGGCAGAGCAAGCAAAGGAGCAAGTGGGTCACCTGATGTTAAGTGATCACCGCCGCCCATGAACACCTGAAACACCAGGAGTGTCGCAGGTGCTTTGCCGGCCTTTAATGGACATATACGCTCGTCTCTTGAAGGCCCCAATGTCAAACTTGTTCGGAAATACCGCAGATGGAAGGTCGTTCCACAGCTTCACCGTACGAGGAAAGAAGTTGCGGGTGAAGCGCACGGTGGTGGACCGCCAACCATCCAGATGGTGTGGATGGAAGTTTAAATTACGGCGGGACGTGCGGTGGTGGAACAGACAGACTATTAGCTAGATTAGGTTTTCATCAAATTAACGCGTGCGAAACCGCGGACACAAGCTAAAGAAATTACGAAGGCGAAAAAACATGATTTATGTAACACATTTACAAGTAAGCTGTTACGATAGTAAATTGATATTGTAAAATGTGCAGTAATTTAATTTGATAAGGCGATTTTATGATAGTGAAGCCTTTGCCTAGTGGTGGGAGACTACAGGCTCAAAATAAAATAAATAATTGCGAAGGGTTAGAATACGTGTGTCACCACCCCATTTTTACCCGTGGGTGTTGTAAGAGGCGACAGAGGGTAATCTGCTGCACAACATCTTCAGCTATAAAAGAGTGGGAGCCGAACATTGCACGATTGGGCCAAGCTCGCGCCGGTGTAAGCAGTACCCCCCCAGCGGAAGACCGGCGTGAAATAGTATTACACTGTGTTTCGTACGGTGGGTGGGTGCCCGGAGGCCTATATTCCCATCCCATTCCTCTCCCGTCCTGTTCTAGTTTTCTCCCAACTTCCTATCATTAATCCTTATCCCTTCCTCTTCCTTTAAGCCGGCAAGGCATCTGCGGCATTTCATGTTGCAGATGTTCATGGGCAGCAGTCAGTCACTTAACATCAGGTGAACAACATGCCCCGCTTGCTTGCTATATCATAAAAAAGGTGATTTTTGAAAATGAAGGCTTAGAATGTTTGATAATTTTTGAAAATCATGTACAGGAAACTAAAATTCAATAAAAATATTGAACGGTTTAATTGTACCTTCTGAGAATAATTACATTCTATATTTTTATCGTTTCGCGGAATACCTATCACATTAAAAAAACATTATCAATATTGGTACGATTAGGTTTATCAGTTACTAGTTTGTCCCGCAGTTCCACCCGCGTACACTCCCAGTTCCCAAGAGATTCCCGGGATGAAAACTAACTTATGTCTTGTCTCGGCTTTCAAATCATCTTTGTAGAAAATTTCTCCCAAATAGAAAAACTAGGATTCTTTGACAGAGAAATTCAAATTTTTGCCATCATTCGGAATACGAACCGGAGACCCATCTGTAGCAACCACTAGACCTACGACGTTAAATACTTCTATATCCACTGCACTTAGTTTTTTTTTAAATAAATAAAATAAAACTTTTTCTATTTTCTTTTTTTTCTTTTAATTGTCCTCTAATTATAAAACTAGGTGAGTTTCGCGGTTTCACCCGCGTATATATCCCGTTCCCGTATGATTTTCGTTATAAAAACTATCCTATGTCATTCCTACAAAATTTCATCCAAATCGATCCTGTAGTTTCGGAGCCTATTCATTACAAACAAACAAACAAATCTCTTTATAATATTATTTGAGGGTATTTAATATATTATTATTAGGAATAGATTATCTTATTTAGGACCTCAAATATAAAAAGATAGATAAGGCATTTTCAAAAAACCCACAATAAAATGTTAAGAGAAGAAAAACCCAAGAAATTTATGTTCCAAGCGCTCTTTATAAAACTGGAATACAGTTATTTAAGGCTTTATACGTAGCTTTTATTTAACAAATAAAATATTATGTTTGTCTATGTGTTAATTTTTTAACCGACTTTCAAAAAAAAAGGGAGGAGGTTATCTATTCGACCGTATTTTTTGTATATGTTACTGCATATCTCCGGCGTTTATGGACCGATTTGGAAAATCCTTTTTGCATTCGAAAGAGTAGAGTTCCAGTGTGGTCCCATAGAAATTTGGTTCAAGTCTGATCATCCATGTGGAAAATATTCCTCCTCGAAAATCAACGATATAAGCTCTGCTGTTAAGGTTTAATAATGTATATATCAACTGAATTGTGACTAGATGATGTGATTACCCTTCACAGGACACTAAAAAGAGAAAAATAAAAAGTCAGTGCCTTTATCTATTTTGAATTTAACAAGATTTTGCACCGACTTTGTATAGATTTCAACAAAAATTAAATAAAAGTTATTTTCTATTTTTTAGAGCGTGGAAGTCGGTTCTATTTTTTGGCAAAATTTTTTATTTTCTTATTCCAATTCTCCTCGAATTACCTGGGCGATCATCAGAAGGTACATACCTGAAATTAAAAAAAAACAACCTTTTAATTTTATTTTCTCTATATATACCTATTAACTGCAAATAAAAATATCTTAATTTAAATATACCTAATATCTACACATTATTATTGTATCCTACTAATATTATAAATTTATAAGGATGCATGTATGTATGTGTGTTTGTTTTTCTATCACGCAAAACTACTGAACCGATTGTGATGAAACTTGGTATACATATGAGTAAGCCACGGGATCATAATCGGTTCAGTAAGTTTTGCGTGAAAGAATAACAAACGTACATACAAACGTTCGCATTTATAATATTATTAGGATATAGTAGGATGTATATATTTATCGAAAACATAAAATGCGAGCATAATCTTATATGTATTTTAGTATAATATGACCTTTTGATTATCCTGATCCAATAAATGTTACCACGCATAGAGTATAAACGTGCATAGAGCTTCCCCATATCAGTACGCACGTAAAAGTTTGGTCATTACTTATATCTACACCGATATTATAAAGAAGAACACTTTGTTTGTTTAGTTGGTTATAATGATTAGGCTCAAAAACTACTGAACCGATTTTAAAAATTCTTTCACCATTCGAAAGCTACAAACGCGAGCGAAGCCACACGGATTAGCTAGTACAATATATATATTTGATATAATTTACAATACAATGCAATACAAATACTCTTTATTGCACACACACATAAATAAATACAAAACTGACATACATTAAGACATACACAATGCAATGGGCGGCTTTATCGCTCGTTAGCGATTTCTTCCAAGCAACCCTGCAGAAGAGAAATTACAATACAGTTATAAGAAGGGAAGAGTGTACACAAATCAAAAAATACAAAACAAAACACATAAAAACAATTAACAAACAAACAAACAAACAATTACAAAACAAAACAAAGCTATCAGTAAATATTATACGCAAATACAACACAACTAAAAACTAATGTAATGGTCCTTTACCATTTTTTTAAAAGAAACCAAATTAGGAGCCTTTTTTATATGCGTAGGCAAAGCGTTCCGTAGCTGCACAGCTCTCACGGCAAAGGAGGCATTAAAAAACTTTGAGGAGTGAGCTGGAACACGCAGCATATAATTATCTGCAGATCGCAGGTTCTGACTCCTTTCAGATAGGAATTCAAAGTTTTTCTTTACTTGTCAGTAACCTTAATTATGTAAATGCTAAATTAGCACAAAATGAAATCTATAGGTTTTCCAAATGTATAAAATTGTTCAATGATATCACACACTATATTATATTTAAATTTAAATATAGGAAACGCTT
This sequence comes from Phoebis sennae, assembly GCA_001586405.1. Taxonomy (NCBI): domain Eukaryota; kingdom Metazoa; phylum Arthropoda; class Insecta; order Lepidoptera; family Pieridae; genus Phoebis; species Phoebis sennae. The sequence goes on from LQNK01000090.1 coordinate 50,220, forward strand.
AAAAAACCCCTAAATTAGAATTCATAAGTATATATTTGTATCCCCTCTGTACTCTTCTAAACTCTATAGCATAGTGTATGCTATGACGTCATTAGATGTAAGGAAAAATGTTCGTTTGTGCATCTAACGATCGGTCCGCGAGCTAAAATTAAAACCTTACTTAATATTATGAAAGATACGAGATAATTGTATAATATTTAATTGTGTATAATGATTCTGAATCATGCAATAATCAACTATCTGTCTGTCTGTCTGTCTGTATACCTTAGCTAGTTTGTGTTTTAACCGACTTTCAAAAAAGGAGGAGATTTTCAAATCGATCGTTGTTTTTATTTATGCGTTTACCTATTTTCAATTTAACAAGATTTTGCACCGACGCGGACGTTATATACATTTCAACAAAAAAAAAATTTTAACGAATGAAATTTTTTTTATGAACCTTGTAATTTTCTACTGACTGGGTGTTAATTATCTATAGTATGTATGTATATACCAAAAAAGTATGTTTAAGTATGTTACGGTAGTTTCCATAGTACAAGCTTTGCTTAGTTTGGGACTAGATGGCGTTGTATGAATTTCCAGGAATATTTATTATTACTATTTTTTTATGTAAAAGCAGGCAAGCGGAGCATGCGGTTCAACTGATGTTAAGATGCATTCCGAAATTTCGCGTATTCATGTTTATTCAAGGCCAATATCGTAATAATGATAAGAAATTAATCAAAGATTATTACGGTTATAAAAGATATAGAAGTTTGTTTGTAATGAATAAGCTCAAAAACTACTGGACCGATTTAAAAAAATTCTTTCACCATTCGAAAGCTACATTATCCACGAGTAACATAGGCTATATATATAACACTAGCTGATCCGCGCGGCTTCGCTCCCGTAGCATAATATTATATACTATCTTTTTTCCGGGATAAAATATAGACTCTACGGATTCGGTAGAATCCCTCTAAGTAATGGCAAAGAAATTTTGAAATCTGTCCAGTAGTTTTTGAGCCTATTCAATACATATTTACAAAAATACAAAGTTTTCCTCTTTATAAATATATATAACATTTTGCTATGCGGCCGAAGCCGCTCGGTTCAGCCAGTCTTATATATAAAAATGAATCGCAAAAGTTGGTAAGCGCATAACTCAACAACGCGTGGACCAATTTGGACAATTCTTTTTTTTAAATATTCGTTGAAGTTCAAGCATGGTTTTTACGACGAAAAAAAAATCGAATAATTGCCGGGTCCACGCGAGCGAAGCCGCGGGCGGAAAGCTAGTAAGTAATAAAACTACAACATAGTACAAAATCGAATTAATTCTAGAGCTATTTTCGCTCACAAACCCGCCGAGTCACGGTGACTGTCAACTGTAATTGACAAATGGTAGTCATTAAATTATTAATGACTACCATATTTTGTGCGCGATCTTCCTTACAACTCTTCACACACAGATTACAGAATAAAAGGCAGATGGAATGCGCCCAAGACACGAGTGACGCTGAAAAGCTAATACGAACTTCAAAAGCGAATACAAAAACCTTTCTTTGACGTAACATGTCACGAGGGCTTCGTAATTTTTCTTAAAATAATGCAGTCTTGTGCTTTACAACATTGTATAGATTTTTTGGCTTATTCAATTTTTTAATCCATTCAATATCCGCTAACATAACACTGACACAGATGCACGTGTACGTGTAGTTAGCGTCACTTGAGTCTTCGGCACACTCCATCTGCCTTTTATTCTATAATCTGTGTACATTACTATGTTAGTATGGAATGTTGAAAACAATGCTTTAAGAAAAGGAGCAATGAATTCGTTGCATGTCTGCTATTTTGGTGTGTGATTATTGAGTCTTTTAAGATGCGTTGAGTTACATTGCTTCGTTAGTACGAAATATTGTTTTAGATTTGTTAGTACAAGAAGCGATGTACTTTAAACTTTGCTAAAAAACATGAAACCAGTTCTATATAATATCTCTTGCTATACATTGATTTCTTATGTATTAATTTACTGTTAACTTGACAAGTTTATAATATATTCAAGACAATACGGGCAATTCCACGAAAATGTCTACAAATGACTAAAAAAATATGTTTACTATTGATATTAAAAATACTTTATTTTAATGGCAAAACTATCGTATTTTATGTTCTGACAAAGTTCAACACATTTTTGTTTTTTTTTTCATAATTTTGTTTTTACATTATTCGATCAATTTACTTTTAATTGATTGTTACGGTAAGTATTTCGATTAATTGTGGTAATTTGCAATGTTTTTGCCAGTTAAAGTAGTTATTGTACTGTAGTACCTGTCGATATATAGTTCTGCATTTGTGAAAACACTATATTTTATAAAGATATAGAAAATGACAGTAGAAAATTACAATGTTCCTCACATCATAATTTTTTACTCATGGAGATCGAACCCACACCCTCCGGCGCAATAGACCATTGCTGTATCCAATGCGCCAGTCGGGTTGTTGTTCGGTCCGCCGCTTGCCTGCTTTAACATAAAGAAAGACTACGTACGATACGGCAACGATTTCGATACGACTACGCTTACGATACGACCACGCTTACTGTGTCTGAAGACGGGTGACGCATGCTTCGCTTACTCCACAAAAAACAAGCTATCAATGGCACTTTTATTACTACACGACGCTTTACTAAATAACCGTACTTTTAAACCTGTTTATATCCGTGACTTATTTAACAATTTCTTTAATTGTTCAAAACTTTTGAAGACTGTAGTTTGATTCTTTTCAACAAATAGAACGTAACGAATTTATAAGGTTTTACGACTACCTAAACCAACCAACGAAACTAAACTAAATATGTTACTAATTCTATAAATTATAAATTACATACTAATATTGTTAATGCGAAAGTAACTGTGTTTGTCCGTCTCTTTTCCACGCAATTCATCTGAATCAGTGTAAAACACTGAACCGATTTAGATGACATTTCGTACAGAGATTGTTTGAAACGCGAGAAAGGACATAGATTAGCTTATATCCACGCGGGTGAAACCGGGGCACAGCTAGTAGGCAATACCAGTAAAAACGTTCCTCAGAGCTGTTACTACGATTTCTTTGTCAGAAAAATCCCAATAACATTTTAATTTTTGGCACTCGGGATTCGAACCCGAGACCCCTCTGCGCTCAAATATGCAACCACTAAAGAAAGAAAGAAAGATTTATTCAAGAACCACACAGAATAAGACACAAATAATAACTTAATAACAAACAAGTAGCAGTGGGGCGTTGAAAGGGAAACTACTCAGCGTATGCTGATTTTCAGCAGCTCCCAATGGCATAGTGACGATTGGAGAGATCATAAATACATACCATAATAGATTAATAATTAATTAAATAAATGAAAACAGTAAAATATAGTGTAGATAATGGACATAAACATTAAAATATTATATATGATAATAATAAAAATTATGAATAAGCAGGAATAAGAAAAGGACCTATATATAAGACCACTAGACCATCAAGGCAACAATACCAGTACAAACTCTTTTGCTATCCCTACCACAGACAAATACAATATAATTGAATTAACTCACGCCATCTTTAAACTCTGACGTAGCTTAATGGTTATCAATTATACTTAAGTGTAAAAAATATTAAGGAAAATGACTAAAAATGCGATACAATATTATTTATACTAGCTGTTCCACGCGGCTTCTCTCCCGCAGCATAATGTTATATTTATAGAGCATGTTACTCGTGGATGTAGCTTTCGAATGGTGAAAGAATGTTTGAAATCGGTCCAGTAGTTTTTGCGCCTATTTATTCCGCGATAATATTTTAAAATCATACAGTGGTTGAACAATTTTTGCTCATGAGCGCTGATGATGAACACTGTCACCAATTCTGGGATGTTAGCCAGAAGGTCTTCTACTGTTTATCGCGCACGTTACAGGCGAACTGAAGGTTTGTCTAGGCTAGCGACATGCCTAAGGGCGTCCCCCTTTGAAGGGGATCACGAACTTCGGCTTGGGCTGTCGCAGGAAGGGAGGGGGCCTGGTTAGGGTTGGACGGACACACCTACCCTTTTATAGGACTTTGATGACAGCTAACAAACAAGTGACATTTGCATAGAAAGATAACGTACAGTACCTTTATTAACAAATCCGATTCGGGTCGTCATTAACGGCCGTTTTCAATAATGTATCAAAAATTATTGACATTGTAATTTCGGATTAAATGACATTAGGGTGTCAAAAGTCATAACAAAAGCTATCTGTCGACAGCGTATTGAAATCATAGTAAGTGCAAATAGATAGATTTGTCTGACTTTAGTAAGCAAAACAAGGGATAGATAGAATATTGAAAACGGCCGTAAGACGTTTCCATCAAAATTTGTATGAATCTCGTTCCAATTTTCGATACTTTCCGATCGGATTCGCATTTGAAAATGAAAAATTATTTATTTCAATACTTATACAATATTTTATCTTAAGTAGTAGAAGGGACTTCCTAGTAAGTTTTAAAGAAAACCAGTGTCAGGAGGACCCGCTCTTCCTTAACTAGAAACTATTACAATTATAAGTAGAAATCAAATGTGCATGCAAAATTAGTAAAATTAGTGTGTGTGAGTGTTTGTGAATGTACGTGTATGTATGTATTTGTGTTTGAGCTTTTGTGAATAGGGGGCCAGAACTTGTAAAAACATGAAATCACAAAATGTTGCCGACAATATGATAAACGATATGCCCCATTTTATAGTATAAAATGCGTCATGACGTCACCTAGCTCGACCAGTTCTGTGTCAGTTACCTCAGCTCTTGCTTTTTTGCACTACATAGCTAAACGAGACGGCTTAAGTTTTATTTTAAAAACGGGTTCGAATGCGAATTTTAAATGAGAAAGTATCACTTGACTACGCTAACATAATAACCAATGATATATTATAAAGTATAGATATGTTTTACCCATACAATACTAACAATGACAATGTCGTCTTTTGACAATCACTTAAAGTTGAATTTAAAACTCTTTATTTTCGAGTTCTTACCTATGATATGATACTTTTCCTTTTATATTTTTATTTGTAGAATGGTTCGTGCATTTATAAATGCACACAAAGGCCACCGTTGCTATGTAAAGTTCTATCAACAACACTTACTTAACCAAGGGAGTGTCGATATACATGTCTCCCTTTGAAATCTCGAAAAGAGCGTGCCAGTAACATATCTGTAGTTATATATTTATTTATTCATTTATTTATTTATTAAGGATCACAAAAGGACTGTTACATAACAAACTTATGTCTATGGTACTGTACAATCAAACATGGCATACACATCCATTTATAAGCGACCACGGTTTACACATAATATATAACCTTAACTATGGTTAACAAAGTATTGTGTTTTATAATTAACATATTTTGTTAATAATATCATTGGTAATATCCAACTGTTCCGCTTCGTACCCGTGGCATGTTATATAGCCTAATGTGCCCGCAGATTCAAACGCGTATATCCCCCGATCCCGTAGCATTTCCGCGATAAAAACTATCCTATATCCTTTCTTGAGTTTTAAAAAATATCCGTACGAAATTTTAGCCAAATCGGTTCAGTGGTTAAGGCTGAAGATAAGAGAGAGTTAGTAAGGATAATATGGCCTATGTCACTTTGTTAGATGCTGCTTTTTTATGGCAAAATAATATTTAAATCGGTCCAGTTGTTTTTGTGTGAGATTATAAACATACATACAAAAACACGAGTATTTCCTCTTTATTAGTACTAGATGTCTCGCGCTGCTTCGCTTGCGTAATATAAAGTTAGCTTATCTTCATCTACACTTACATTATAAAGTGTAAAACTTTGTCTGTTGGTTTGTTTGTAATGAACAGGCACAAAAACTACTGGGCCGATTTTAACAATTCTTTCACCATTCGAAAGCTACATTATCCACGAGTAACATAGGCAATATTTTATAGGCATATACATCACTATTCACTATGCTACGGGAGCGAAGCCGCGCGGATCAGCTAGTCATTTCGAAGCTTATTAAATTCAAACAAACACTATATAATATTAGTGTATAGATACATACATAGTGTATATATACATAGTGTCATATGAGCGACAGAGATAGATATATACACCGTACTCTATCCAACACACGATAATAGACGTGACGTAATTGGAACCCCGAGACGAAGAAAATGGAGGAAAACAATATATTAAAAATTTGTCCTTTAAATGTATCTTGTATTAAACATGTTTATCTTTTAAATGTAACCTACCAAGAATATATTAAAAAAACTTGTCCTGACTGATTTATCTTAAAAATTATTAATTATTTTTATTTATTTTTTATAACTTTTTACCTAAGTTTTAGCCTAGTCAGTGCCTTTATCTATTTTTAATTTAACAAGAGATTGCACCGACTTTGTATAGATGTCAACAAAAATAAAATAAAAGTTATTTCCTACTTCTTAGAGTTCCATTTTTTGGCAATTCTATGATGCCCAGATACAGATTGGTCTACTATATTTCGGATAATCATTTAAGCAGGTTCATAAGGCTATAGGTAACACGGGTGAAACTGCACAGCTATACAAACACACAAACAAGTCGTTACATGCTCATTAGACGGCGACCTTGTTGCGTTATCGATACAACTACTTACCGATACCACGTAATAGATACCGAAGTCAAGCTGCATGCAACACTCACATAGACAACGTTCATAGACACAAAATCTCAGGCTACATCAGAACACTGAGGTATATTAAACATTTACATTCTTATTGTCTTACCCGAGCGGCGACGGTTAGAATACATGTGTTGCAACCCCATTTCTACCCGTGGGTGTCGTACGAGATGACAGAGGATAATCATGCTGCATAACATCTTCAGCAATCAAAGAGTGGGAGCCGAGCATTGCAAGATTGGGCCAAGCTTGCACCGGCGTAATTACCACCCCCCCCCCTGTGTTTCCTACGGTGAGCGGGTGCCCGGAGGCCTGTATTACCATCACATTCCTATCCCGTCCTGTTCTACTCCTCCCCCAACTTCCTGTTATTAATCCTCTCCATTTCCTTCAAGCCAGCAAGGCATCTTCGACACTTTAATGTTGAAGATGTTCATGGGCTGCGGTCAGTCACTTAACATCAGGTGTTTTGCATGCCCTTCTTCCCTGCTATAACATAAAAAAAGGTTTCGTATCGGCAAACGGTGTCTATGTGAGTACAACTCTGGAGTTTGACTTCTATAGCTAATTACTATGTTAGATGCCGGCGACCTTGCTTCGTTATCAATACAACTATGTAGTTATCATGTTTGTCTGTGTCACAGTAAACACGAATGCAGTGGGTCAATTTGATTATGTAATTACACATGTTGATGTTTTGCTACTATGTCTAGTGTATTTTCTAATAAATTATTTATATCAGAGACGTAATACCTAGTTAGATCTTTAATATATAAAAAAATAAATAAAAACTTTATTGACACAAGAAGAAAGAATACATTTGTGTACTTAAAAATTTTATAAATATGTCTTGCGATATCATTTCATTGTCAACATGGTTTATTACTGCATACATCTATACTGTATACCAGGGTTTGACAACATTTAGTCCGGAGAGCCAATAAATTAAATCAATATTAAAAGCTTTTAAAGAGCCACAACATATACATGAATAAAAACAAATATATAATTTATATCGCTCTGTAAATATTATGTATTATATTGTCAGTTTTATATAATTTCTTTCTAACTACCTATATTTACATGATTAATGTTTATTCTATCCTCTGCCCCATAAGGCCACCATTTGTACATCTTTTTTTTATAATGTCTTTTATTTGTATACGTTTTAAGAAATTCTGTACAATGAAGAATAAATAAATAAATAAATAAATATTATTTTAATTGTTGACGTGATATTTGAAATCAGTCCAGTAGTTTTTATATAAAAACGTATATATTCAAAACAGAATTGTTTCCTCTGCCTATATTTACTTGAAAGTAATCTGTAGTTTTTTTACACATATAATGAAAACGATGCGAAAGGTACCAATATATAGTTATAGACGTTTAATACTGATATAATATTTGTTCTTGAGACACAGTAAACAAAACGTACGGTAGGTCAAACTGATTATTTAAACAACAATTAACGTGTGTATTCTAATTGTTGTCTATTATATGATAAATTAATTATATAACTTTTACTAATAACGCACACTATATTTTTATTAAGAATCTTTTGTACCTCAATATTGTAAAAATGACTAAGTACTTATAATTATTTTCAAGCGATGGTGGCAAAATCAAATTAAATATTTAGGGACACTTAACACAAGACAGACATCTAGTCCCAAACTAAGCAAAGCTTGTACTATGGACTCATACTTAAACAAACTTTTTTGTGTACATACATACTATAGATAAACACCCAGACAGTAAAAGATTACAATGTTACATAATAATCTTCTACTCGTGGAAATAGCAAAAATAATGCTGCATCACAATAACATGTTACTTTACCTACTGTTTTCACATTTACTATGCCACATTCTAGATTATCTTTAACGAGCTACCACAAATAAACACACCATCGTGACGTTAGAAATAAACGTGATTAAACTTTATCAGCTGTCTAGTTTCCATGGGCAAGGTTAGTTTTGTATGGCAGAGCAAGCAAAGGAGCATGTGGGTCACCTGATGTTAAGTGATCACCGCCGCCCATGAACACCTGTAGCACCGGTAACAATACATTTTATTGAAGGCCATACACTTTAGAGTTTGTACGATGGATACATGCATAAACAACAGGCAAACACAACCTAACGTATGTGATATAATCTCGCACCGATTTAATTACCCCCCAGCAGAAGATCTGCATGAAGCGGTATTGCACTGTGTTTCGTACGGTGGAGCGGGAGCCCGGAGGCCTGTATTCCCATACCATTCCTCTCCCATCCTGTTCTACTCTTCTCCCAATTTCCCATCATTAATCCTCTCCTTATCCTCGCCTTTTCCTTCAAGCCAGCAAGGTATTTGCCACTTGAACTTCGAGTGACAAACCGGCACTCAAGTATCGTCTCTAAATAAGTTTATGTGACCCTGTGCGTAAGAACAGACAGTATTGTAGTATTGTCTTGAATGTGGTTAGGTGTTAATAATTTGCTTCGATAAAAACGCAGAATGACGTAAAATGCAGACAGTATAGTCATCTCTTTCACACTCAAATAATTTATGTAAGTGTGACGAGTTGCGCACGCGCTGTTTAACTTACAAATTGAACGGAAAATTCGTAATGTGGTTTTCTCTCTTGATTCACATTTAGTGCAGTATATTTCTACCACAAAAAAGCCACGTTCCTCCTGATCAAATTTAACTGAGATTAGTCAACTTGAGGAGATAGGGTGGATAAATATACGCCCAAACACAGGTGCACTCTCTATTCCTTTACTCTCATAACCCGATGGGACAGCAGACCGATACAATCGGAGATAGATCAGGCGCAGGACCGACGGCGACACGTGCTCTCCGAGGCACAGGGGTGTACTGAGGCAGACAATATCCTGACTCAGGGCTGGTATATACATTTTTTTTAGAAAACTCCCGTATATTCTTATTCCGTTTGTTTTTTGTTGTCTTCACCTGATATTAAATGACTGCAGTGAAGTAGTATTGCACTGTGCTTCGTATGGTAAGCTGACGCCCAGAGGCCTGTATTCCCATCCCATTCCTCTCCCATCCTGTTCTACTACTCTCCCAATATCCCAACCTTAATCTTCTCTTTATCCCTTACCCTTCTTTCAAACCGGCAAGGCAGCTGCGACACTTTGCTGTTGTAGATGTTCATGGGCTGCGGTCAGTCACTTAACATTAAGTGAACCGCATGCTCCGCTTGCTGTACTATAAAAAAACCCTCAGATCACGTTATAACTACATGACCTATATACAATATTTACCTACATTTACTCTAGTTTACACATCGTGAGTAACATGTATTCGCCCGTGTTAAATAGATAAACACACGGACATATACAGGCAAATCTATACTAATATTATAAAGCTGAAGAGTTTGTTTGAACGCGCTAATATCAGGAAGTACTGGTATGATTCGAAATTTTTTAGTGTTAGATAGCCCATTTATCGAGGAAGGCTATATGCTATGTATTATGCCGATATTCCCACGGGAGCGAAGCCCTGAGGCGCAGCTAGTAATGAATTATTATATTCTTCTAAATGGAGTTATTAACTCTTAAGCAAACCATCCACATATCGGCAAAAGACACATAGGTTTCATTATTTGTATAGAAAATTCGTCAATGCGGATCGGTAAACAAACTTTTGTGATCCACACTAATTTTATAAACAGGAAAACTTTGTTTGTTTGTAACGAATAGGCTCAAAAACTACTGGACCTATTTTAAAAGTTCTTTAACCATTCGAAAGCTACATTATCCTCGAGTAACATAGACTATATATAACATAATGCTACGAGAGCGAAGCCGCGCGGATCAGCTAGTATTCTATACAAAGAATACTACAACTCTACATTGATAGTCTGTCTAAACATTTTGAACTCTTCAAACAAATGATAAAATATTCAGGGACATTTATGCAACGCCATCCATTCCTAAACTAAGCAAAGCTTGTACTATGGGAACTAGATAACTGATAGACATACTTAAACATAAATTAACATTTACACAGTAGAAAATTACAATGTTTAATAACATTATAATTTACCACTCGTGGGTATCGAACCCACACCCTCCGGCGCAATAGACCATTGCTGTATCCACTGCGCCATCGATAAAAGCAATTTTCAATTTCGCTTCCTAAAACTTGCAAGCTGAGGTGCGCGTGCGCATTTGTCACAGTCACATAAACAATTATACGAGAAGAGAAGGCAATAGTGTGAAACGCACGTCATTTGTTTGCAGAGTTTAGAATATTTAGAGTAGCTATCAACATATTCATGAACACGTGTACTTGATAATGATATAGAGCAGGGGTTCCCAAACTGTGCGTCGCGAGTACTTCATTGATTCCCCCCCCTCCCCCATTCATTTATCCCGAATATCCGTCCCGCTGACACTAGGGCGTCTAAACATATAACTACACTCGTAAGTGCATCGCGGATTGAAAAAGTTTGGGAACCCATGATATAGTGGAAACATTATTTTTATGTCAAATCAGGCAAGCGGAGCATGCGGTTTACTGACTGACCGCAGCCCATGAACAACAACATCAGTGTCGCAGAGGCCTTGCCGGCTTGAAAGAAGGGGTGGGCATAAGAGAAATCGGGAAATTGGAAGAGGACTAGAATAGAATGGGATGGGAATATAGGCCTCCAGACCTCCGCTCACCGTACGTAACACATTGCAATACTAATAATTGCGAAAACACGCCGGTTTTCTGAGTGGTCCTTGTTAATAAGACGAGACTTGGTTTCAGATTTTGTTTATAATCGTATAAGTTAAGGTTTTGGCAATGAAAGTCTGGGACATATGACCCTGTATAAGACACAGCCAAACTTAAAACTAGAAGCATTCAAATGATAATTTCAGTGTATATTTAAGTAAATGTTGAGGAAAATCAAAGTTATTTGTTTATGCTACTGTGCCACGACTTTCCTGGTTTAATACCAATAATGATATTATTAAATGGTACTTTAGGGCTACCGTTTTTGTGCACGCCAGATGGCGTCACTTTTCCATATTTTTTTTTATAAATTTAACTATCCTTGATCTAATCCTTGCTTCTTTACTTAAAAATATTATAAATGGGAAAGTAACACTGTCTGTCTGTCTCATCTTCAGGGCCGAACTACTGAACCAATATTGATTAAATTTTGTATAGATATTCTTTCATCACTATATAAAACAAAGTCGCTTTCTATGTCCCCATGTCCCTTTGTATGCTTAAATCTTTAAAACTTCACAACGGATTTAGATGCGTTTTTTTTAAGAGTGACTCAAGAGGAAGGTTTATGTGTATGATAACATCCATTTAGTGGAGAAATATTGTTATTTTTGAGGTTTCTAATGTGATGTCGTTAATTATCATTTTTTCCGCTTACATTGCAAACGCAGGCTGAACTCAACGAAATTCATCAAAATAATCTATTAATCTTTATAAACAACGTTCACAGTTTTTCTGTAGTGTAGTGAAGCCGGCTAGTTATTGATATTTTAAACAATAATACAATTAAAATACAAGGTCAACTTTGGATCACAGAGCCAAGTAAATAAGCAAGCAAACGAAATTACATAAAAAAAAAACCCAGAGATAACGGAAGTGGTGAAGAATAATAAATATTTATTATGTCATTGTATGGACAGTTGATGTTGTTAAAGTTTTTTTGTACAGTTAATACAATCATATGATAATTTCATAGTACTAGACTGTCATTACCTATACTTATAATAAAACATTAACAAAACCATTTTTGTACATTACATATTTTTTTAATAATAATAAATTCTCTATTGTGCCAACAATTTATGTGTACATTTAGTTATCTGACTCCCAAACTAGGAACACCTGTATGTCAGGAGTCAGTGCCCTCTCCCATTTTATTAGCCGTTTAATTATACATAACATGCAAAAAAATTTAAAAAAGTATGTAAGGGTGTGTGTGTGTGTGTGTTTTTGTATGTGCGTGCGTGTGCTTGTTTTTTAATGAGTCTTTGCTATAGAATGTCGACGTTTTAAACACCTCAAAACAATATATTTCCTTCTTTTCTGTTTGTCTGTTCATGCATCAATCATCTATACTAATATTATAAAGCTGAAGAGTTTGTTTGTTTGAACGCGCTAATCTCAGAAACTACTGGTCCGATTTGAAAATTTTTTTAGTGTTAGATAGCCCATTTATCGAGGAAGGCTATAGGCTATATATGATCCCGATATTCCCACGGGAGCGAAGCCCTGGTGCGCAGCTAGTGTAAGATAAACTGAGAAGATTTTGTCTAAATTTTATATAAGGACACGCAATTTATAGACTATATTTTATTTAAGAATACTTTAGGTGTATAATAGGCTAGTTTTGATCCCGGAGTAGACATGAGATCAGAATAGTATAAGATAATTACTAGTGTGGGGTGCAACATATTTATTTGTATACATAAATATGATAACAAATAATTATGGTCCGGGTTTTCCAATGCTCTTAACCTGTGATGCTGTCATAGGTCAAATGCATTGGTACTCTTAGCCAATCTTAATGTTTTAATCATCATCATCTGACCACCCGATTGGCGCAGTGGTTCAGCAATGGTCTATTGCGCCGAAGGGTGTGGGTTCGATCCCCACGTGCAGAAAATTATGATGTGATGAAAATTGTAATTTTCTACTGTCTGGGTGTTCATTTATGTATAGTATGTATGTATTTACATAAAAAAGTATGTTTAACTATGTCTATCAGTTATTTAATTTCCATAGTACAAGCTTTGCTTAGTTTGGGACTAGATGGTGTAAATGTCCAGGAATATTTATTTATTTACTAGCTGCATCTTAGGGCTTTGTTCCCGTGGGAATATCGGGATGATATATAGCCTATCTAACCTAGCTCGATAAATGGGCTATCTAACACTTAAAAAATTTTTCGAATCGGACCAGTAGTTCCTGAGATTAGTGCATTCAAACAAACAAACTTTATTTATATATCCACAATGACTAACACCCGTTTTCACAAGCAATACTATTAGTTCTCAGTTCTCAGTATTTAGAGAAGACACACACACAACATAAATAAGTTACAAATAGATGCAGACAGATCAACAGAGTAAAAGAATAACAAAGTACATCATGGCTATTTTTAGTATGTTTGATAAATTGGTTCCCGACAAAGCATCATTACACTAATTTTCAGTGGGTGTGTCTTGTTGAGTGGCAATTTAAATAATGTCTTATTGTTTTTGACTGGCTCGTTGATCTAGAAGAACTAGGTACTAGAAAGATGGAGGACTCAAATTCTTGGCAGACAGATGCACCGCTCAAGAATTACTCCCTTTTTTGCTGATAAAGATGATAAGAATCAAAACAATAAAATTTCCAGGCTGGTTACTGGAATAATTATCATTGTTTCTAATATGATAAATATGAAAGTAACCGTCTGTCTGTTTCTTGTTCATGGTTAAATCGCTAAACAGTTTTGAATGAAATTTTTTACAGAGATAATTTGAAACATGATAAAGGGTAACATAGGTTATATATCAATCCTCTGTGATACTTTTCCTACTTTTAAAGGTGGCTTGATAGAGATTGCGTAGAGCGATAAGGCATAGTATTCTTAATCCAAATTCTATATTTTGCTTTGTAATTACTGTACAACAAACTATTTCTATTCCATTTTATACATAGCAACAAAATAATGATGAATAATTAAAAACATAGTAGCCGAATATACAAAATAATCAAATATATAAACAGTAGGGTACAGGATACTCATATACAGATAAAATGTATTTATAACTGAAAGATTAATATACTTAGCACCACTATGTTGTAACAGGAAAACCATTTTAATCCAGTATAATATATTTGAAACACTTAATTATGCTAATACATTAATAAATTATACTTGTAATTGGTACTAAAATAATTGAATACCATGTCCCCTTTGGGGCGTAGGTAACATAACCATACATTCCTTCTAATCTTTCAAATATCCAAGAAGGATATTTAATACCACAACCTAGTCCTAAACTAAACAAAGCTTCAACTATGGACACTAGATAACTGATAGACATAACAAACATGCTTTTTTTAAATACATACAAACTATAGATCAATTAATACCCAGACAGTAGTAATAATAATGTTCATCAAATAATAATTTTCTTATTGTGGGGATCGAACCTACACCCCCATTGCAATAGACCGTTGCCAAATCACCTGCGCCAATAGAGTCATCAATAAATTATATAAATATTAATAGTTCACATAAGAAACAAGTATTTCCTACTTAATATTTGTCCTTGTACATAACAATATCTATTGCTTGATTATTTGTACAATGTATGATAATCTATTAGGTATAATGTTATCTGTAGTTATATACTTATGTAATATAATGAGGAAAGGAAAAAAATTGTTTGCAAACAATTAAAACAGTACAAGTTAAGGTTTTGTCGGTTATTAGACAGTCCTACACTATTCGTGAAATATGAGCAGTTTATTTTGAAAAAGTTTTTAATTCATGCAAGCGCGAGTCAACTCACTGCGCGCTAGTACCTTATGTATATTATTAATTTTATATACCTCAAAAACAGCCGCGGTGCGTCATATTGATACATACATTATGGTTATTGTATAAACCTCAAGTTTTATTATGTTTATAGTTCATTTCAGTGGTAAATTAAACTATAATCGAGTCGATAAAATCATCTATTAATAATGATTACGCATACAGGTACCAAACCCATACAGATAACGAATTTTTAACTTTTCCTACTACAAACTACTTATATATAGACATATAAAGACACAATTTACATAATAAATGCTTAAGGAAAATATTTACCCAGTGCAAATAATATGGGCCGCCTGACGTCGGAGTATGCAGATTTTTTTTACTTCAAAAATCACCACATAGGCACTTTCACTTTAAAACACCACACTATGTTCGCGTCCTAGTTTATATCTACGTCAAAGTTTCAATTAAAAACTTTTTTGCGTTGCACTGAATACAAATACTTTTATTTCTATTATTTTCTGCGCATAAGCACTACATTCACCCATGCCCGATCTCGACTAGCGATTTTATGATCCGTCAACTAAACAAAATGGCGACTTTGACAGTGACAGCCGCTACAAGGTTTTTACATTATACGGTAACGATGCGACACTTGACAAATGTTTACATTATCAACAATATGTAAACATAATAGTAACATAAAGTTACTTAAAAGTTTAGTATAAAGGACTTATATTTTACTATAATAAAAAAAAGAAAAACGTCTATAAATCTTCGTATTAATAAAGGTTGCTTATCTATTTTTATAGAAACAACAACATGAATTAGTCACTACAAATGAATAATAACTTTTTGCCAAAAAATTTACCCGACTTCCTTACTCCAAAAAATCGAAAATAACTTTTATTTTATTTTTGTTGAAATCTATACAAAGTTGGTTTCAAATTAACAAGATCTTTCATAAGTCCCCTCTTCACATCATTATGTTTAAGCCATTGATATAGAATCAACTATAAGTATCAATGGTTTTAACATTTTACATTTAAATCTTTAACAATTCTTTTTTGATAAAAATGGCAGTGTGGACACTTCGAGCAAATCCATCGGCCGATACGTCTGGCGAAATCGGCCAATACATCTCTTGATATGTAGAGGCTACATAATATAGCAAAATTTAATAAAAATAACTGGATACAAATAATATTACGATTCGTGAAATCCGCGACGTAATTTTTTTTATATTGTAACACCAATAAATGTATTTTCTTTCTATCAGTATATTACAAAATGGATGAATATATACAGTGTATATTTAATGCCAGTTTAATACAATTATTAATCCACGATATTGGCATAAAAATCGTTTCATATAAACGAGTTTTTAATTATTGCCAGCGCAAAAGTCCCAACGGCAAATATTAATTGGATAAAATTGTATACACCTACATTCTTGGAAATACACTAGCCGATAGATATATGATGTTTTTTATGTATCGGCTATTACATGCTAATCTATAACTCCATATTCACATAACGCGTTTGTAAAGATATTAAGTAAAGTGTATTAAATTATTGAGAATGATTGTATCGAATACGAATAGTTCAACTAAATACTTTTATAGCCGCAAAGATAGGTATGGAAGTCAAACTTCATGCAAATTGAGGCTAAATAAATAAATAAAATAAAATAAAAATACTTTTACTGCCATAAAACAATTACAATTAAACTTAGAAAATTAAAAAAATAATAATAACAACTAATTATGGCAAAAGGCGATGACTCAGCATTCGTTTGCTTTGTCATAAGACGAAACAATACTGTTTTTCAGTCACCCCTAAAAGTAGGAACTGAAAGATGAAGGAGAGAGAGAAACAGAAACAGAGAATTGAAAGATAAATCTATACTAATATTATAAAGCTGAAGAGTTTGTTTGTTTGTTTGTTTGAACGCGCTAATCTCAGAAACTACTGGTCCGATTTGAAAAATTCTTTAAGTGTTAGATAGCCCATTTATGGAGGAAGGCTATAGGCTATATATCATCCCGATATTCCCACGGGAGCGAAGCCCTAGTGCGCAGCTAGTAAGACATAAACATGAGGAAGAACAGTTATACAGAACAGACTGTACAAAGAAAAATTTTGTGATTAAGAGTAGATATACAAAAAGATTAAGGTTAACAACACACATTGGCATGGTTCACCGACACGATATTTCGGCATGCTTCGGACCATCTGAGCACGAATCTTATCCATTTGGAAACGAATTTATGTCTGCGAAAAGAGGTATCATACAAGTTTCATACAGAGAAGACATTAACAAAAAACAAATGTTTGTTAATGTCTTGTCTGTAACGCGTCTCCATAATAAAATAATAATAATAAAAATCGCTTTATTGCACAAGGACTGTAGAATCGTACATAAAAATAACAAAAACAAGTGCAAACACAAGTTTTACCCGTGTGGCGACGGGTTAGAGTACGTGTGTCGCCACCCTATATCTACTCGGTGTTGTAAGAGGCGAATTCTGTTGCATAACATCTTCAGCAACCAAAAAGTGTGAGCCAAGCATGATACGATTGGGCCAAGCTTGCACCGGTGTAATTACCACCCCCCAGCAGCAGACCGGCGTGAAGCAGTATTGCACTGTGTGCAGTACGGTGAGCGGGTGTCCGGAGGCCTGTATTCCCATCTCATTCCTCTCCCAACTTCCCATACATTAACCTATCTTTATCCTTCCTTCATTCATTTTAAAAGGAATTCGTTTCTTAATGTTTTAAAAGGTTATGAAATGATGCGGGAAATTGCGTTTTTCAGTTTTTGCCCCTAAAATATAATTTTATATTACAATGGTCATAATTATTTTGCACAGTTAGTTGAATAATGTTACGAGGAAGTTTAAGTTCTTAATTGTAATTTTATTGTTTACTAGCTGTACCCGCGGCTTCGCTCACGTGGAATTTAGTTTATGTAACAGACGGCTTATGCTACAGGCCCGTATAGTGCATAAAAAATATCGGACAATTTTCGGTAACTAAATAAAGTTGCTCACACCTTAAATTGTATTATTTTCACTCTTAAAAATAATGTCGGACTTTACAGTACCACTTTTGTTTTCTACATCCTTGCCTGTACTTATCCAAACATGTCATTGGCACAGACAAAAAGCACCCAAATCGGTGTCCCAGTCAAATAAATCTAAGCGTAAAAAAGCTGCCAAGTGCGAACCGGACTCGCGCGTGAAGGGTTCCTAGACAACAATATTTTTTGGCCAACATGGGCTGCGGTCAGTTACGTAACATCAGGTGAACCGCATTCCCCGTTTGCCTGTTATAACATAAAAGTAAAAATATAAATATTTCAAAAATGTATGTATAATATGTATGTATAATAAATTTTGGTTAAAAGATTTTACTATGATCATATTTTTTTACATTTTTCACCCTTGTAGTTTAAAGTTTATAGGGAGGTCCCCTCACAGACATTTTAGCACATTGCAAGTATCTATCTTTGGAACGATTGATTTTGAAATAAAAGTGTTTACAGGAACCACATTGCCATTTTTCAGATCTATCTATAGACACGCTTCGCTATAGGTTTGGTGATTTTTTTTAAGTACCAATTGGTACCTTGTATAGAGAGACCCCTCATGTATCATTATACTAACAAACATTATTTTTTATTTTTGTATGAAAATCATGAAGCGAATAACAAAATACATTTTACAAAGTTTCAATTGTATATACGTAATAGTTTCGGAATAATGTGGCTGTGGCATACGGACGAACAGACGGACAGATGGTCATTTGGATCCGCGAAATCATAAAGGATATAGAAATCCATGCTTCCTAACAAATTTTAGATTTTGGGTCTAATTAGATTAACAATAAACAAAATTGGAGGTATGGAGACTTAAATATTAAAAGCGTGAGCGTGATTATGTACATTTTATTTAGCGCTATGTTACACTTGTATCTATAATATTAATACTAGCTGTTGCGTAGTGCGCGGGCTGCGAGCAGCCCGCGGGGCGATGTTGCCTTCGTAAGTAAATTAAAGTGGATGTCATTTTTTTAAAGGGAGTTTTGCACGCCATTGGCTCTTGGACTATAGTCAAAATCTTATAGACTCGAGCAGGAATACATATTGTAAAAACAACAGCCACGTTAATGACATTTGCACCGTTCACTATCATTTTTTACATTGTCACAATTATTATACTTCGAATAATATGAATATAATAAAAAACAACAATTTTAAAAAGCTATAATGGGTTCCAAAAATCTTTCAAATATTGTTTTATTTAAAGTTTTTAAAAATCTCACAGTATTAAAAAAAAACTAAGGAAGTTGGTTAAATTTCTTGTTATTTTTATTTCTTGTTCCTTAACTCCGACTTATTAATACAATTTCGAAACATAACCAGACATATCGATAACAAATAATAGGCAAACAGAGGAACATTCCCACATATATACATACAGACATAAGTAATAAATAATTGAAAAGGTTACATATAAAATTTAAATAAGTTTAACAAATTTATATAGTAACTGCAATATAAATTTAATGTAACACTACTCTTAAATAGTCATAATACACTTTTATTTTTATGTTCCTAAAATTATAGGGGAGTCGATTCAAAAAATTTATGCTACGATGCTCCACAAATAGAGCTCAGGCGAGAATTATTTTACATAATTTTTTTTATTCCAGGGGGGGGGTATTAATCTAATTTAAAAAATGAATAGAGAATTATCCAAACTAAAATTAGTCCAGCTCGCAAAAATCTAACAATACAATAATCATGAAAATCAATTGCGAAACTGCCCATAGTACTATGGAAAGTAAAACCACCCCCATTTTTGGAATAAATGTTGGCAAATTGATATTGATCTTTCTGACTTATGTTTTATTACTTCTTGGAAATTCCAACTTACAAGTTGAATGAAAAATAAAAATGCGTAAAAAGTAATTATGCACTTTTATTCTCCCCTATTCTCAAAGTATTGGTAAATTTTTAAAGTCATGTATTAAAACTCAACCATGTTTCCGAAAGTCCTATCCAACAATACTACGCACATAGGGAGAGAATTTTTTAAACTCCTATTGAGTTATCAATGTACATTAAAAAAATAAATAAGCCCCGAATTGCGCTCCTCGTTTTTTAGGAAGCTGGTTAAAAAAAAGGAAAAAATACAATCATTGTTCCTCAGCCAACAAATTACTGTAGCTACAAATTTCTGAGCTGGGAGTAATAATTTTCTATTTAAAAAATGTATTAAGTTCATTTGAATAAAGATTGTATTTTTGTTAGATTAACTCTCCAGTCGTAGAATTAGCTGAAACATGCCATGAATCTTCTCTCATAATACATTCGTAAATGGTGTAGATGTCATAATTAAAGTAGATTTTTTAAGGCTTAAGTTTCTGCGTCATCATATTTTGTCAAAATGACTTATTCTTAAAATCCAATACTCTGATATATTAAGGAATTAGGAATCTTGCGCAAAGCCAAAAACTTGGATAGTTTTTTATTTTTAAACCGCGTATCAACATAAATCTCACTCTTTTGTAAAATAAGTTATTCCTCTACCCTAGAGCATAATACTTTGAAATTCTACAATTCTAACCGTATACGAATGTGTTAAGTGCCTCAAATTTGTAACAACATGCACAACAAAACTGATAAGAAAATATGGACGACTCATTGAATTTTTTTTACATCTATTGCTATATAGCTAAGAATGTGTGTTCGATGGAGTTTAGAATGATTTGATTTAGTTTAAGATGACCTTCTATACAGAGTGACTTCCATGATTTGTAACAAAAATTCTATAATATTTTATTTGCAACAAGTAATATAGTATTGCTTGTAAATGGTTATAGTCGTATGTCTCTCGACTTTAAATATTATTAAGACAATATAATACAGTCTTACAAAATTTGTGGGTAAGTATTAAAAATAGAAATCATTATTATACACGTTTAATAGGAATGAACCTAACATTATCTCTGTGGAACACCTATTTCATTTCCTGAACCCTTACTTTTTTACCATACAATTAAACTTTTTAAATTCTATGTGAAAGATAAGATGCAATTCATTCCTTGGCTGAATTTTTAGTGTCTACGTAATAAAGCGTGGGTTATATAAGACGTTTATGCTCGACAAAATCAAACGGCTCAAA
>LQNK01000869.1:20474-39542 GCA_001586405.1 Phoebis sennae
TAATAATTACACCTGTGCGAGCTTGGCTCAATCGTGCAATGCTCGGCTACCACTCTTTTTAACGCTACAGACGTTATATAGCATATTTACCCTCTGTCGACTCTTACGACACCCACGGGTAGAAATGGGGTGGCGACACATGTTTTCTAACCCGTCGCCACACGACGGCGTAAATATTTAAGTAATTTATTACTGATATTTCAGTGAATTCAATTATATAATTTATTGTTTTCCTTTTTTCAGATGGTAATTTTATTAGTGACATGTTATCCACAGATGTTACTGTTCGTATATCAAGGAGTTTATAGTTATTCAAAGGGAGTAAGTAATCATGAAAAGATTTTTTTGCAAGTTGTTTCGTTCGTACACCCTTGCTTTATTTTGGGACTAAATGCTTTCTGTCCAAGATTTTCGTAAAGATCTTAATAAATAAATAAATAATCAAATAATTTAATACTATGCCACCGAGTCCCACACTAGTAAAAGTCGGTTTAATGCGAAGAATTTGTTAAATTTTTATCTTAACACCAATTTTCATATTTCAGAGCCTGTTACATCTCATACCTTCAATAATAAAGATATCTCAAAGTCTGGTATTACTCTTTGGTCCGGCAATTATATCTGAATTGATAAGCAATGAGTATGAACAAATTCTAAAAACTTTATGGAAACAAATAATATTTTGCAAAGGTATGTTGTAAAATTATACGTTGCTAGATGTGTTCCGCGATTTTATCCGCATTTACCTCCCGTTTCCGTGGGCCTTCCAGGATAGAAATTATACAATGTCCTTTCTCCTTTTTCAAACAATCTTTGTACAAAATTTCATCCAAATCGGTTTGTGAAGAAGAGACAGAGAAAATTACTTTCGCATTTGTATTATTAGTAACAAATATTTGCCCGCTGACGTTTCGTTGTTTCGCCTTCATTTGTTTCTATATTTCACTTCTGTATTTCTTCATTTGTCTCTGTATTTTTTTCAGATGAGGCATTGTTAAAAGAGTTACGTCAAACGTTTCAATATATAAAACTGCGGCCTTTCAAGATTACGATTTGGCGCGCGATCCGCCTGAACATCTCCATGCCTCTCAGTTACATTAGTGTTTGTATAAGCCACTTGATTGTTATTATACAGTTTACAAACCTTCATAAAGCTCCTAAAGAGGTTTAGAATAATATATATTAGTTTTGTTATATACAAAGTGGAGATGACGGAATTACGTTTTATGAGGACTCAACAATTACTAGTCGTGTCGTAAAAGGAGACAGTGGATAATTCTCCTATATAACATCTTTAGCAACAAAAGAGTGTAAGCCGAGCATTGCACGATTGGGCCAAGCTTGCACCGGTGCAATTATCACATCTTCAACAGAAAATCGACATGGAGCAGTATTGTCCGTTTATTTTACATACTATTCTTATGGAATCCACTCTGCTTGACTATTTTCGTTAAAGTTTGATGTCGCCTTTTTCCTAATTCCCCATTGCCCTTACAAGATAGTTATGTTGAATAAACATTCTTGTTTCTTTCTTTCTTTAAAGCTTTAGTTTTTTCATAATATGATGATGCGATGCGATATAGTGATACTATTTAAGTCAATTTAGCACTACGTGTGTAATTAAGCAATAGATATAATTTTTCTAAAGCACTGTTACTTATATCTTCATACCTGTTATTATCAACAAATAGTTCAAAAGTATATGACGATTATTAAAGTTATTTGAATGACGAAACTGTAGCAAGGCCTATAAAAACTATTTGCTTTCATATCATCATTTCCTCAACTATAGATCAAATATACTACTCCCATACGATCCTGCCTGCAATCCGGAATTCTAGAATTTACAAATAAATTTAAATGTGTGTGTTATTTTTTTTCTGTATTTATTTATTTATTGTATTCGTGTGAAATAAATATTTTAATAAAAACTGTAAGAGCGTGGATTAAATGTTTATTTACCTTAATTACATGGTTCAAAAATATTTTCCATTTTTGGAAGACATTTTAAAAGCTATTACAGTGGACGTATTGGAGTTATCTTTTCATGCCATTTACTATATTTTCTACCATGACATGTAATATTTCCTCAGAAATAAGTTTTTATGCAATAATAATGTTTCATTGCTTTTATGCAATAATGTTGTATATATCTTACTCTTGGATAATGTAGCTTTCGGATGGTGAAAGTAATTTTAAAATCAATCCAGCACTTTTTGAGCTTATTCATTACAACCAAATTAACAAACAAACAAATTATACCTCTTTATTATAAAAGTGTTAATGCAGGCATTAGATACAAAATCAATATCGTAATCAAATTAGACGCAATCATCGCTTGATTAGCTACAGTTTAGTCGTACACAAATAATGAAAGGACTAGGAAAGGGTAAGGCCATTGTTCAGACAGCGGGTATCTTTATTTTTTATTTGAAAGAAAAATGTTTCAAAACATCAATGCATATTGTTGATAGAACTATTCTACAGCACTGAATACCAAATTGAAACGATAAACACCCGTACTCACAATACCATGAGCTTTCAGAATGTGCGTGTACACACAGGGTCCCATAAACCTAGTTCAATTTAAATTTATTAATCAATGGCAAAGTTGTTGTTTCACAATTGTGCCAGTGTTCCGTTGGAAAGGACACACGCTCACATTACAATGAAGATGTCAGATAAAACGCAGATACCTAGAATAAAGAGAGACAGACACTCGACAAACAATAAATACTAAACGAATAAACTAAGAATGTTGCAATCGAATTGACCACGTCCACCTGATTCAAAAACTTTCCTTGATGACGCAATCTTTATCCAACGATAAAGATTGCGTCATCAAGGAAAGTTAGGTCACAAACATAGGTTTAGATGAACACCCATTAAGTACTACTGTATTACCTATATATATAGTACTTATTTTCAACCTATGATACAAACCAACGTTTGTATCATAGGTTGAAAATAAGTATATACAAACCAACGTTTGTATCATAGGTTGAAAATAAGTACTATATATATAGGTAATACAGTAGTACTTAATGGGTGTTCATCTAAACCTATGTTTGTGCCGTCAGGAGTTCCCCAAGGCTCTTTGTTGAAACCTTTGCTTTTTAATACCTTTATACACAATATCTCATTTTTTCCGGCATTCTAAAGTACTACTATAAGCCAACGATATGAAAATAACGAAAACAGACTTATGTGTTAATGATGCTTTTGACTACAAGACGATCTCATCAATTTTAATTTATTATCTTAGTCGCTGCAAATAATGCCATATTCTTCTTTTGTATGTACGCAGAAAAATTGCTGATTTATCATTCCCGAAATGGTGAGAAAAATTGAATTGATAGTGCCCTGTACAGCTCCAGTGGTATGAAGTAGGTACAGAAAAAAATCGTTCCTAATCGGATCATGTTGTACTTAGAATGCTACCTTTTCCATACATCTTTGTCAAACTTAAAAATATCTTATCTACAGAATTCTTCAGTTGAATAATTGGAGCTCTTTTGACAATTATACTACGTACCAGGTTTGTTATTGATACTTTGTATATGTGAAGACTTGTAATTGACTTCATTTGAACCCAAAAATGTGAGCTATAATAAATTTTTGCCGTTTTAATAAGTTGTCTTTAAAATAATAAAATAAAATTCTATACATAATTTAACAACCAGAGAGTAGAAAATGACAATGTTCAATCATCATAATTTTCTACTCGTGGGGACCGAACCCACAACCTCAGGCGCAATAGACCATTGTTGTATCCACTACGTCAATCGGGTCGTTTAAATTAACTTTTGGAATTAAAGGCCTCGCTTAGTGTTGCTATTTTCCTTACAAGTATTTGTTGTGAATACGGGTTTAGTACAGCTTGGTTTAAATAATACACGCGGGGAACAGGTCTGCCATCTTAATTATTAATTTTTTTTTCGTTGTGTCAAAACTTATAATTAACACTCACTTTGATTTAAATTATTAAAAGCAACTTATTACTTCAAATATAAGCCTTTAATATCAAACTAATCGCCTTAATTAACTATGCTTTCTATCACTGTAGATATTATGGACAATGTTTTATTATAATGTCTTACACTCAACGTAATGAGATCGAAATTATAATGAATAGAAAAGAAATAGAAATGCTCATGTATCAACTTTAGTACTGTCATTACGCTGGTAACAAAATGGTACCCTTGACGTCTAGTTTTTGCCAATATAGAAATAACTCTCTATTTTTATTTAATCTTATCATGATATTTAGATTGCTCTTAGGGCATTATTACTTTTGTGAAACTTCAAATTTTATCAAAATTTTAAAAGTCATGTACTGTTTAGTATTTTCCTGTTTTGCCTGCTCTATTTTTTATAACATGTCGGTTGACTCCGCTTTGGATCCTGCATTTTTCTTACCATTTGTTTTTTTTTTTCAATATCGACTGTTCGACGTTCTTCGAGGACAACATTCTAAAATTCATCACAACTATTCATAATAATATAGATTATTTACTGGGTTGCAAGACTGTCCTTATTTCACGACGAACGATATATGTAATGCTATTTCTTATCACCAACCTGATGTTCTCATCAATTTTATGTCATATAAATCATCCCACAGAAACATTTTCGATATTCCGAATAATATTACCATTATCAGTAACTTTCTGCTACTTGCCAAATGTTTTTTTATTGGACATAATGTATGACCGCATGCATTCACTGAAAAAGTTATTTGAACGTAAATACATTAGGTTTAATGTTATTGGGAAGGATCAAGTGAAGTTCAAAATTATGAACATAAAGACGTGTCAATTGATATATAAGACGTTGTTAAATGATTTTTATAAGACTAGCAATGAAATGCAACTTCGGGTATGTTAGTTAAGTATTTTTTTCATTTCAAACTTTAATCGATTTAAAAAAATATATGAATACGTTATTGGCTAATTGGGGATATTGTGTTTCGTTCGTGGTTCTACGTCTGGATATGGCAGGTGACTCCCACTTAACTCTTGATTCTTTACTTGATATACCAACAAAAATAATTATTATCGCTTTTCTTGCTGACATTATTATTACTTGTGAAGTTTTCGCATCTGTTTATCTGTTTGTATTGATCAGTGTGTCCATTGACACATAGGCCTCTTCCAGCTGCTTCCATTGTGTTCTGTCCTGTGCCTTTCTTGGCCATGTTGCTCCTCCAATTTTTCTAATGTCGTCTACCCATCTCTTAACTGACCTGCCCTTTTTTCTTTTCCCATCCCATGGTTGTCATTCAGTCACAAGTTTTGTCGATTTTTCTTTACTATCTCTTGTCATATGTCCAGTCCAACGCCATTTTAGCTGTCTTACTTTTTTATTACATCTTCTATTTTTGTGAACAACAAAAATAATAATATTTACTTAATCATATAGCACTAAAACCCCAAAATTGGTCGTAATTCGAGACGACATTTCTTGCCCTGTCCTGAACGGATTATTTATTAAATATTTAAGAAATTGATTATTAATATTTCAGTAATTTAAATTAATCACTGATTATTGAACTTTATTTCAGATGGTAATTTTATTAGTGACAAGTTATCCACAGATGTTACTGTTCGTATACCAAGGAGTTTATAATTTTTCAAAGGAAGTGAGTAATTCTGAAAAGGATTTACGTACGCCTTTGCTTTATTTTCGGATTAAATGCTATTGTGTGAATTGTCTGAGATTTATTGTTTTAACACTAAGAATTTGACAAACTTTTATCTTGATACAAATTTTCACATTTCAGAGCCTGTTACAAATGATACCTTTAATAATAAAGATAACGCAAACTCTGGCGTTACTTTTTGGTCCGGCAATTATATCTGAATTGATAAGTAATGAGTATGAACAAATTCTAAAAACTTTATGGAGACAAATAATATTTTGCAAAGGTTGGTTGTAAAAAGATAGTTACTAGATAGTTTAAACCACATTTATCTCCAGTTCCCGTGGACCTTCCGGGATAAAACCATCCTATGTCCTTACACGGATTTCAATCTTTATACAAAAATTAATCTAAGTCAGTGCGTGAAAAAGAGACATACAGAGAAAATTACTTTGGCATTTATATTATTAGTAACAATAAATATTTGCCCCGTTGACGTTTCGTTGTTTCACCTTCATTTGTCTCTATATTTCTTCATTTGTCTCTGTATTTTTTTCAGATGAGGCATTTTTAAAAGAGTTACGTCAAACATTTCAATATATAAAATTGCGGCCTTTCAAGATCACAATTTGGCGCGCGATCCGCCTGAACATCTCCATGCCTCTCAGTTACATTAGTGTTTGTATAAGCCACTTGATTGTTATTATACAGTTTACAAACCTTCATAAAACTCCTAACTAGGTTTAGAATAATATATATTAGTTTTGTTATATACAAAGTGGAGATGACGGAATTACGTTTTATGAAGACTCAACAAGTACTAGTCACAAAGAAATAACAAATAAAATTTAGTTATTTTACATGCTTTTCTTATGAAATCCACTCTGCTTGTCTATTGTCGATAAAATTCGATGACACTTTTTCCCACTGCTGCCCTTTCAAGCATAAGTTTTAAAATATGTAGTGGTACCATTTAAATCAATTTAGTATTGTGTGTATTTAAGCAAAAAATCATAATCATTCTAAAGGACTGTTACTTACATCTTACACATTTCCACATCATTAAATATGTTCATATCTATTATTTAGTTATCCACTAGTAATTCACGATTACATGATGATTATTAAAGTAATTTGAATGACGAAACTATAGCAAAGCCTATAAAAACTATTTGCTATGACCTCAACTATAGATCAAATATTAAATATTTAAATATACTTCTCCCATACGATCCTGCCTGCCATCCTGAATTCTAGAATTTACAAATAAATTTATATGTGTGTGTTATTTTTTCTTCTGAATTTATTTAGGTCGTGTGAAATAAACATTTTAATAAAAATTATTATAAGAACGTGGATGAAATGTTTATTTACCTTAATTACATTCGAGAATATTTTCCATTTTATTTATCATTTGTAAGACATTTTAAAAGCAGATATTACAGTGGACGTATTGGAGTTATTCTTTCATGCTATATATATCGACCACAACATGCAATATTTCCTCAGCAATAAGTTTAATTAAAATGCAATGTATCATTGCTTTTGTGATATATTGAAAGCATTCAATACAAAATCAATATTATAATCAAATGAGACGCATTCATCGCTTGATTAGGTACACTCACACACAAAGAATAAAATGCGACTACCTTTGTACAGACAGCAGCGGGTATATTTATTTCTTATTTGAAAGAAAAATGTTTAGAAACATCAATGTATATAGTTGATAGAACTATTCTACAGCACTAAGTGAGAAAACGGAACGATAAATACCCGTATTCGCAATAGTATGAGTTTTCAGAGTATGCGTGATGCACAGGATTATTTCATTTAACCTAATTTAATTTAATTTTTATTGATCAATGGCAAAGTTGTTGTTCCACAATTCTGCCAGTGTTCCGTTCACATTACCATGAAGATATCAGATAAAACGCAGATACCTAAAATAAGGAGACACAGACACAGTCGATATACATAAATACTATCAACAAATAAAATGAGTACTGTTAACTTTTCCTACATAAATAGATAATGTTAATTAGACATATAAAACTAGAGTAAAATTTAATTATATTTTAAGTTAATTAACTGTAATAAAGTAAGAAAGAAGATTAATAAGGGAGTGATTTAGCATTGACATGATAGTAGATTTAGGAAAAAAATAAATATAAACATATATATAATGTATCAGCTTTCAATAAAGCTACAGCTTATCCTGTATATGCAAGAGAAGGACACTTCTAACATAACATTATTGAAAACAATTGCTACACTAACGTTACCTACATCAGATATTTTAAAACCATCTGTAAATATGGTTGTCCATTCTTACCATTTTTCAGTCATAAGTTAATTGAAGTCTTCATTTGTACCTGGACATTTTCTAATGGTTAAAAATGAATGTTGGGTCTAAACATATGCGCTTAAAAGGGGATGTTAAACAAAGGGTTCGACTTAACCTGGAAAATGGGATAAGGAAGGTTTAAGAAATAATTAAATGACTTTAGTAAGGGAAAATTGCTAACATCTCCAACAGTAACATAAAGTATACAAAGTTTTGAAAGGAGAGGAGAGAGATAAGAATTTTAAATATCTTTACAAAAAAATCTTTGATAGAGATATTGTTTTCGTATACTAAGAGGGATCACCACATTCTACCTTCAGGGCATTAACTGCAGTCTAATTCATTACTTCATCGCACCGTCAATTATTCTCAAGCATTTGGACTGAATTTTATTCCAACTAGAATTACAAGATTTATTACACGGTTCCAGCAAAAAATTGTATTATAATTTTTATGTCAATGGATACGCCGATACCCGACACCGGACGAGACACGCAGAACATTTACCCCTATTCATATTGTTAGCAACAAATTCTGAATGTGTTTTTCCCGTCATTCTAGAATCCATATAATCCAGATAATAGTCTAAAAAATTTTAAGAATCACTAATGGGAAAACTTTCAGATTATAAACCAGATTTAAATGTAGTACATTCCTTTTACGGGTAAATATGACAGTAGAACTTTTACTGTCGGAGAGTGAGTAGAGGCTAGCATATAAAACAATGTCTTCCGCAAACCGTAAAATGTTACATAAGTTATTGACGGAGGATTCTAAATCGTGTGTATATTAGCTAAATAGAACAGAGCTTAAAACAGATCCCTGTGGGAGACCTTTCTAGAATTATCTAGGTGAAAATAATTAATCACTGAATCGAACTTGGATGGATCTACTCACAACGTGGTTTCACATATATTGCGTTAACCTCTCTGGAATACTCAGCTCTCGCAATTTCTGTCTGAGCATAGGAAACAAGACGTTATCGCATATATTTTTTTTAAATTAAGGTTTTAAGTCTAAAGATAGTACCTTAAGCTAATTACAATCTAGCCTACAAGACTAATAAGTAATTTTTATCTAACCTAAATATTCTAAGATAGTGTCCACTGTCACTTACTTAGTGTCTGTTAAAGGGAAGTCACTTTGTTCACGTGCTTTGGGGAAATAGATCACTATCACTATTTTTATTTAGCACTACACTACACTAACTCATAGGGTTTGGTCCTTTTCAGTCTTCTCACTAGGTCCGTTGTGTCGAGGAGCTGGATAGCCTCGACATTAACGTGATGGTGAAGTCGATGTTGGTGAGCTTCTGCATACTTTTGAATAACTTTATCTATGATGTCCATTTTCAAGTCCCGGTGAAGGTCATCATTGCGTATGTACCACGGAGCATTTTAAATGTCTCTGAGTACTTTATTCTGGAAGCGCTGTATTATGAGGATGTTGCTTTTTTTGGTACAGCCCCACAGCTGGATACCATAAGTCCATACTGGCATTAGGACTTGTTTATATATAAGTAACTTATTGTGCGTTGACAGCTGGGAGTATCTTCCAGTTATCGCATATTGTATATCTAAAAAGATATCCACAAGGACCTGCTTCTTCCTAATAGTAATGTGAATATCTGTAGTCAAAATGCTGATACTGTCTAAAGTACTAAATCCTTTTCTAAAAGCGTATTGAGATTGCGCTATTAAATTTTTATTCTCTACCAACCATTCTAACCTATTTTTATCAAAATTTTTATTTCTTTTCATCGCACTGTCAATTATTAAAAAAGATGACAAAGCAATATACAAAGAAAACAGGGGGAATGGAAATTTCTTCATGAAAGAATAGGATTTAAACACATCAATACCAGGGCTTGAGTTACTAAGACCCAATAGAGCACATTGAAGTTCTGCCATAGAAAAAGGAGCACAGCGCCATCTAGTACGCAAATCTTTTACTCAGTGGAAACTATATTTGTTTGAATCCCATACCCTTTGGTGCAATAGACTATTGCTGTATCCACTGCACATTTTTTCTTTATTTCTGCATCGGGTGTAAAAGTTAATTTAAACTACTTCCTTTATAATGGTATTGTTTGTGAATATGTCTATAATAGGTTAGTACAGTTTGGTTAGTTAATATAATGCGGTGCAACGCGAACGGTCGGCCATTTTTTTTTTTCGTTGTGTTAGAACAAATAAAAGTGAACACTCAATATGATTTAAATGATTGAAAGTAACTAATGATTATAATATGTAAAAGTCTTAAATGTCAGCTTAATCGCCCTATGTTTTCTATCATTGTAGATATGGACAATGTTTTATTATAATGTCATACACTCAACGTAATGAGATCGATGTCAAAATGAATAGGCAGAAATGCTCATATATCAACTTTAGTACCAAACTATCTGTCATTACGGTGGTAACAAAATGGTACCCTTGACGTCTCATTTTTGGAGCCAACCTAGAAACAACCCTCTATTTTTATTTAATATTATCATGATATTCAGATTGCTCTTGGGGCATTATTACGATTGTGAAACTTCAAAACGTATCAAAATGTTAAAAGTCATTTACTGTATCATATTTTGCTGTTTTGTCTACTCTTTTTGTTATGACATGCCACTTAACTCCCCTTTGAATCCTAGATTTTTCTTACCATTTGAATTTTTTTTCAATATCGGCTCCTCTATGTTCTTCGAAAACAACATTCTAAAGTTCATCACAACTATTCATAATATAGATTATTTACTGGGTTGCCGGACTGTCCTTGTTTCACGTAGAACGATATGTATAATTCTATTTCTTATCGCCAACGCGATCTTCTCATCAATTTTCTTTCAAATAAATCATCCAACAGAAACATTTACGATATTCCGAATAATATTACCATTATCAGTAACTATCGGCTACTTGCCAAATATTTTTTTATTGGACATAATGTATGATCGCATGAAATCGCTGAAAAAGTTATTTGAACGTAAATACATTAGGTTTAATGTTATTGGGAAAGATCAAGTGAAGTTCAAAATAATGAAGATAAAGACGTGTCAATTGATATATACGACGTTGTTAAGTGATTTTTATAAGACTAGCAATGAAATGCAACTTTGGGTAGGTTCTTTGAGCATTTTCTTCATTTCAAATTTTAATCCGTGTAAAAAAAATATAAACAAATCATTGGCTAACATAGGCCCGGTCCCTATAAGCGGAACGTCATAGTATAAACAGATACGAAGCACTTTTATTAACGAGCGGATATAATCAGCCAATTGGAACTAAGTTTTGGTATTATCTTTACGCCATGTATATGATAGATACGCTTTAAACGTTGGAGGCGAGAACTCTCCTGGACGGGTCCATCAGCGGCTTATTAATTATACAGGATGTCCCGTAATGAGTAAACCATCTCTTAGGGGATGATAGCTGAGCTCATAATCTAGCAAAAAAAACCAATATAACACTGTTTTTGAGATTTTGTAGTTTTTGCAAAAATGTTGACATGTTTAACATTATTGTGGCCGTAATTCTTATTTGCTTTTCATTATTTTTTTTTACTAAGTTCTTTACAAGTTGCTTTCTTGGATTCATGCATTTTTTTTTCATTGATTGGCTTTATTTCAGATGGTAATTTTATTAGTGACAAGTTATCCTCAGATGATATTGTTTATATATGAAGGAGTTTATAATTATGCAAATGGAGTAAGTAATTATGAAAAGAACTTATTTTACCTTTAATTTGCAAGTTTTTCGTTCGTGCGCCTTGTTGCATGCTTAAAAAATTCAATATATTATATATTGTAATATCCGATAATTTGCTTTATTTTGAATTGTCAGATTTATCGAATAATTATTTTCGTAAAGATACAGAATTTAATGCAAAGATTTTGATAAGTTGTTATCTTGATACGAATTTTCACATTTCAGAGCCTGTTACAAATGATGCCTTCAATAATAAAGATAT
The DNA here is from genome assembly GCA_001586405.1 of Phoebis sennae. Taxonomy (NCBI): domain Eukaryota; kingdom Metazoa; phylum Arthropoda; class Insecta; order Lepidoptera; family Pieridae; genus Phoebis; species Phoebis sennae. The sequence goes on from LQNK01000869.1 coordinate 32,423, forward strand.
CTCAAACTCTGGCGTTACTTTTTGGCCCGGCAATTATATCTGAATTGATAAGTAATGAGTATGAACAAATTCTAAAGACTTTATGGAGACGAATAATATTTTGCAAAGGTATGTTGTAAATTTACACGTTGCTAATTGTGTTCCGCGATTTCATCCGCATTTATCTCCCGTTCCATTTGGATGTAATTGTACAAAATTACATCCAAATCGATTCGGGAAGAAAAGACAAACAGACAATATTACTTTCGCAATTATAATATTAGTAACAAAAAATATTTGCCCCGCTGTCGTTGTTTCGCCTTCATTTGTCTCTGTATTTTTTTCAGATGAGGCATTGTTAAAAGAGTTACGTCAAACGTTTCAATATGTAAAACTGCGGCCTTTCAAGATCACAATTTGGCGCGCGATCCGCCTGAACATCTCCATGCCTCTCAGTTACATTAGTGTTTGTATAAGCCATTTGATTGTTTTTGTACAGTTTACAAACCTTTATAAAGCTCCTAACTAGGTTTAGAGTAAAGCTTTGCCTAAGTTTTCTTATATATAAGGTGGAGTTGACGGAATATCTTTTAAGGAATTACTAGTCATCACCAAGTTAAAGTTTTTAATCCAAATATCTCTCGTTATCCCAAATTTCTTTGGTAAATATATAAGTAGTAAAAGAGTATCATCCAAAATATCCCCAGTTATTAGCAATATATTTGCTGAACAAATTGAATAGATTTATGCATCCGAATCGTTTCTAGTAGTAGTATCCTAAAGTTAACTTTTAACAGATCTTTACTCCCTCCTTGTCTTCAACGATAAATGTACTTCATTTAAAGTGGTAGCTAAAATTTTTTTTTTGATGTACATTCCTAAATCGCGATGTACAATTCCTAAATCGCGATGTTGAAATGTTTTCGCCGCTAAGCATATATACCACGTCCAAACATCAATCCTCGGGGCCTAACGGCCGGCCAGTCCTGTGGTTCGGACTGGACGAGGATTCTCCCTTTTCGATGGAGGAATAATACCATCCTCCACATACACAAAGGTTGTGGACCCGATGGAATCCATCATTATTTATAAAGAAGGGTTCCAATGGGCTCATTTCTCCTTTATTTATTATTCTCAACGAATCCCTGCGGAGCGGAATTTTTCCAGATTATTGGAAGGAGACTAAAATAATACCTTTGCAGTACAGGCCAATTTCTATTATACCAGTTTTTTTTCTAAAGTTTTTAAGTCTATCGTTTATCCGTAAATAAGCAATCATTTAAAATCACTAATAAGCCTGTCCAAACATGGCTTCATGCCAAATAGGTCAACAAGTACTTCATCAAAATGGTATTCACGGATTACTTTTGTACTGGTTTAAATCATATTTACAATTTCGAAAATTGTTGATATAATAATTACAATTTGAAAAGTTGCAGTAAATGGTCACAATTCTAGTTTCTTTGATGTAACATCTGGCGTTCCACAGGGCTCGCACTTGGGTCCCCTATTATTTGCGGTTTTTGTGAATGACGTGTTTAGATGTGTAAATCACACTACTCCGTACCTATAGACAAATGACCTGAAAAATTAAGACCAAACCCCACTTGACCAACTTTTGATTCAAGAAGATCTGGATAGTTTGTTTATTTGGTGTCAAGAAAACTGTATGTTCATACGTTAAGAAATGTTATTAAATGTTCATACATTAAGAAATGTTATTATATATCGTAATGAGTGACGCACCTGTTGGGGAATGATAGCTGCACTAAAAATCTATCACTGTTTTTGAGATATTGAGGATTCTTTCAAAAATGCTTAACTCGCAAAATGTTTTATATTACTGTGGCCGTAATTCTAATTTGTTTTTCGTATTTTTCTCTAAGTTTTCTTTATAAGTTGCTTTGTTAGATACATCTATTGCATACTAATAAAAAAATATTGATTTCAATTTTAGTATTGAATAAAATTTTGGAGTCAAATTTGATAGTATGTGATATAAAAAATGTACTACACAGAGTCGGTTACAGTTTACATAAAAACTTCTACATATAATAACGAATTTAAAACAGAATAAAACTTATAATTTTTTTTGTAGCAAAAAAATGCAATTTGAATTCGATTTGAGACCTATTTTAATAATGCGTCCAAAAAAATACTTAGTTTGAATTGTTTTTTTTTACATTTAAAATAATATTAATGATATGATTGGTCAATCAGGCTTCAGTTTTTTATAATATGTAGCGATGTAGTGATGCTTTTTGAATCAACTTAGCACTACGTGTGTAATTAAACAAAAGACAGTATAAGTATAGATCAAATATTGAATATTTCAATATATACCCATATTTACTTCTAGAATTCACCAATAAATTTAATTTTTTTTTGTATTTGTGTGAAATAAATATTTTAATAAAAATTATAAGAAAGTAGATAAAATGTTTATTTACCTTAATTACATGGTTCAAAAATATTTTCCATTTTATTAGTTATTTGTAAGTCATTTTAAAAGCAGATACTACAGTGTACGTATTGGAGTTATTTTTTCATGCCATATATATTAACGACCACACTTAATATTTCCTCAGCAATAAGCTTGATTAAAATGCAATGTTTTATTGCTTTTGTGATGTATTGAAAGCATTAGATACAAAATCAATATTGCAATCAAATTAGACGCATTCATCGTTCAAAAGTGCACGAGAATACACTTGTAAATGTACTGCGTAAAAATGAAATCATTAAGAAGGGAACAGGAACCTACAAAAGTTCATAGTAGGCTTATGTTCTTCCGCATGCTTTTTGGACATTATTATGCGTGCGGTTCTTCAAAACGGTGGAACATAATGAAGAGGACTTACTGCATTTCTTACGTTGCAATCATAAGCGGTTTCCTCTGGCCGTATATCCCTTTTGATGTGACCGACTTCATTTTATACACCGCAATCGAATTTTATGTTACTATTTTAAAGTCATTTTTCTTTGAAAAAAGTTTGAAAACGTATTTTAATAGAACCCTTGAGATAGATAAAATTTTGGACTTCAAAGCAGAGTTAGTTACTTCTAGAATATATGTGATGTTGTTTAGTACGATTGTCGTTCAATTTGCACTTTACATGATAGATACTGACAAAACCGTTTGCGTTTTTATTGTTTCGTTATCGATATCGTTAAGTTATTTGCCACAAATGATGATGATTGATGTTTTGTATAGTCGAATAAAAAAATTGAGATATTTTTTCACATGTAAGTTTTTTTCCGTGAATATCATTGGTCAGTCTATGGTTAAATACAGGATTGAGAATTTGAAGAAGTGTGTTCTAGTTTATGAAGGTTTAGTAAATAATTTGAATTTGGCGAAAACAGAGATAAACGTGACGGTAAGTTAAAAGTGTTCTATTAAACTTTAGCCTTACGTTACATGTATAATGGTTTAATAAATTTTTAGGTGGTAATTTCAATTCTAGTCAACTATCCAGAAACGTTGTCTCAGCTTTGGGAATCTATTGTAATGTTTAGTGAGCCGGTAAGCATTACTTAAAATAATCATATTTAACTAAGACTTATTTTACTAGTGATTTAGAAGATTTGTCACTGAATCAAATCGGTTTTTTATGCAAGCGGCGCATGCGGTTCACCTGATGTTAAGTGACTGACCGCAGCCCATGAACATCTACAACATCAGAGTGTCGGAGATGCCTTGCCGGCTTGAAGGAAGAGAAGGTGATAAAGAGAGGATCAATTTTTTATCGGTAATGATGGCTCACCTGATGTTCATTGTTAAAAAATAAAAAATATAAATATTGAAAGAATCAATAAAAATGTAAAAATTTAAAAAGTAATTTATAACTTTGAATAAACTACAAAGATATAGTTTTGTTTTTATTTTTTGTATAAATAACCCTGATAATTTCAAATTTCGGACTAAATTCGGATACATTTTCAGAACTGGAAACTCAACGATGTAGTATTTTTAATCTGTTCCGCCCTAATGATGATATTTATTTTATCTGTGCCGTCGATACTGGCAGAATTAATTTATGATGAAAGTGATAAAATTGTAAAGATTCTGCTGCACCAGTCAATTATCTGGAAAGGTATATTTATATTACAAGTTACAATAAGCTAAGAAATGATATAGTTTACAACACCGCCTCAACTAACTACGATTTGAAGGACTTAAAAAATGCGAAAAGAATCATAATGATTGAAAAAAAATGTAGTTAAAAACTACAGTGCTTTTAATTACAAGTATTGTATATCCTTCTCGGAACTTGGCTAACACGCAGCGGCGTGTCTAGATGTTAATTTTATTTTATACTATTTATTTACAAATGTATAGCATATCTATTTAAACTTAATATTCACTGACAATAGAATTTTAATTGTTTATTTTTATGTAAAATTTTGATACCTATATTTTACTAAAATGAATGGAATATGGATTCATCTGAAATAAAACATTTTGAATTTAAATAGATAGATATAGATAGGTACAAAAACTGTTACTGTAAGTACGTAAGATTTTTAAGAAACGACATGGTATTTGAGCCTTGGACTGTAGTAACAACTACCTCAGACTCTGTTATGGTATAGTTGTATTTAACGATATCCAATAATCTTGGAGTAAATTATTATTCTGACACCCTTTTAACGTAGACATCAAATAAAATTAATAATATTCTCATTACAGACGAACTCCTACGCTCAGAAATACAGCGTGCTCTGTTCACCATAACGCATCGACCGCTGAAGATCTGTATAATCCGCGCGGTTCCCCTGAACATCTCTCTTCCCCTCAGCTTCGTTAGCGTGTGTATCTCGCACCTCATCGTAGCTGCGCAGTTTAAGTCGACTTCTCATACATAGACAACATAAGATTAAAAAAAATGAAAGTAGTTTTGTGAATGTTAGAAGTTTTTTGACACAACTTCGTATAAGTAGGGTTTACTATAGAGTGTCGAACAAAGCTATTAAAAATCATCGCTGTTTGATAATTAAGACGACATAAATTTTGTCAAAAAGTCTTCACAACGCTATAAAGTGATTCCAATAAATAAATATTTTTTCGTCGTATCATTATTGTAGATCCTGTATAATATATAAATGTTTCTGTGATATAATAAACTTCTATTCCTTAATAAGTAAAAAGTGTGTAAAATATAATATAAACATTATTTTAAAACTAAAGAGCTACAAAAAACAGTCATTAACTCATAAAACAAGAATGATTAATGATCCTGTACTTTAATCTACATCTAGTTTTACACAAGGTTATTTCTAGACAATGTAAACTATTCTATTTAAATGCTCATAACATAGCAGTTTGTTATTACTAATTTTAATTGCAACTGAAACAATGTCTAAATTAAACACCTTATATTTTCCACAAGTGAATTTTCTTAATCACCAGCACTTTTTTGGTAAAAGTTATTATTATATAATCATGCCGTTAATAATAGATTACTATTCAGTCATTTTCTTCCCATCCTTGCAAACACCTTGGGAATAAGCTGATCCAAACTTAGTCCAATAAAATGCGGTTTCTCTGCCAAAGTTTCCGTTCCTAATGATATCTAGTGCGACTCAATTTCGTCTGAACTTGAGCGCAATTTGTGCAAATTGCTCTGTACAGGAGTTGAGACGTTATCGCAACTTCGCCCTAATGCAGCGCATGTTTATATGTGTCGCGTATTTTAGTTAATTGGAATTGGTTTGCTAAGGAGCCTTCGATGTAAATTGTAATGTTGATCTCGCTTTAGATCTGCTTTCAAATTCTTGAAGACTGCCTCGTTGGTGAAGATGTAAATTAGATTAGATAACTATAGATTACTGATGCTCTATCATTCTCTTTTATAAAGAGATTTTCTTATCAATAAATAGAAAAAGCTGAACTCCAAGTTTAGTTTAATAATTTAGATGTTATCTGTATTTATCCCTTCCTGATGACCCTGACTCTCCGCGAATTCATAAAAACATCAGAGAAAAAAAATAATTATTTCAAGTTTAGTATTAGGTACAATTTTAAGTTACTCTTTATAACTCCTGTATAACCATCGTTATCGTAAACTTAGTTAATTCATTTATTTTCATCCCTTTATTTATTTATTTGGGTAACATGGACTGAATATTAGAATAATAGACCTTTCAAACACAATTCAAGTGCAAAATATGGTATTAATTTCGCAAATTGGACATTGATAAGGCAATCTATATTAACATCAGCTAATGTAATAATGGTATGGAGTTTTGGCAGCGAAGCGTGACAAATCAAATGATTAACAGATCATCAGTGTCAACAAATTAGCATATTGTTTGTTTACATCGTGAAAGTGGTCTATGTTATAGACTGATATTCATAATTTACCATTAAACGTTAATTTACAATATTTTCTTAGCTTTTTGTTTACATTGTACAATTAATAACGGTTTCTTTTCATCATCAGCGTAAAGATTGAATTTGCATGAATTTTCTTTAACAAGTGACCATACATTCTATCAATTCGATTTTTCACCACTAGCTGTTCCCGTATGATGTTATATAGCCTATAATATGTGACTCAGTGAAAATGCAGGTTCCAGTAGTTTTGTGAGAAAACATAGATGCAAAAACACAAAGGTTTCTTCTTTATATTACTATAGAACTACATATATATTAGTATAGAAGTAAAGATAATAGAATAGTAAACCAATTGAACTACCAAAAACAAAAGTTTTGTATTCGAATTTTCTACGTTTATTCATTAATAAAAGACATTATGATGTCAGGAGATGGCATTCTGCAATCATTATACATAATTATTTCATAGAATGGTTAAACCTGTTATATTACCAATTCAAAGAACTCTTCATGAGTTATGCAAAATCGACTGAACTCTTCACACAATTATACTATTCTAACAATCAGTAGCTGAGCTCCGCGGTTTCACCCGCGTATACATCCCGTTCCTCGGGTTTCAAAGAATCTCTGTACAAAATTTCATCAAATAAGTCCAGTGGTTTCGGGGCCTATTCCATACAAACAAACAAACAAATGATTCCTTTATAATATTAGTATAGATTAATCAAACTCTTAAAACTACTATAATCCTTTAACTAAGACCAAACAATCATATTAACACGTTTTGTAAACTGCAATATA
>LQNK01000869.1:42739-56279 GCA_001586405.1 Phoebis sennae
TTAAATATACAGGAAGCATCTTTTGGGCAATGATAGCTCAGCTTTTATTATTTCCACGTAAGTATAAGTAGGTTTACTAGAGACAGGCATTGCAAATTCATAAAAGCATAAAAAAAATAATTATTTCAAGTTTAGTATTAGATACCATTTTAAGTTACTCTTTATAACTCCTGTATAACCATCGTTATCGTAAACATAGTTAATTCATTTATTTTCATCCCTTTATTCATTTATTGGGGTAACATGGACTGAATATTAGAATAATAGACCTTTCAAATACAATTCAAGTGCAAAATATGGTATTAATTTCGCAAATTGGACATTGATAAGGCAATCTATATTAACATCAGCTAATGTAATAATGGTATGGAGTTTTGGCAGCGATGCGTGACAAATCAAATGATTAACAGATCATCAGTGTCAACAAATTAGCATATTGTTTGTTTACGCCTCGAAAGTGGTCTATGTTATAGACTGATATTCATAATTTACAAATAAACGTATCTTTACAACATTCTCTTAGCTTTTTGTTAACATTTTACAATTAATAACGGTTTCTTTTCATCATCAGCGTAAAGATTGAATTTGCATGAATTTTCTTTAAGTGACCATACATTCTATCAATTCGATTTTTCCCCACTAGCTGTTCTCGTAGTTTTGTGTGAAAACATACATGCAAAAACAATGGTTTCCTCTTTATATTACTATAGAACTATATATTAATATAGAAGTAGAGATAATATAATAGTAAACCAAATGAACTACCAAACACAAAAATTGTGTATTCGAATTTTCTGTGATGTTTATTCATTATTACGAGACCACATCGTGTGGTCAGAAGATGATATTCTGTAATCATTATACATAATTATTTCATAGAATGGTTGAACTTGTTGTATTACCAATTCAAAGAACTCTTCAGAAGTATGCAAAATCGACTGAACTCTTCACACAATTATACTATTCTAACAATCAGTAGCTGTCAATCAAGCTGGCAATCTGAGCTCCGCGGTTTCACCAGCGTATATATCCCGTTCCTCGGGTTTCAAAGAATCTCTGTACAAAATTTCATCAAATAAGTCCAGTGGTTTCGGGGCCTATTCCATACAAACAAACAAATGATTCCTTTATAATATTAGTATAGATTAATCAAACTCTTAAAACTACTATAATCCTTTAACTAAGACCAAACAATCATATTAACACGTTTTGTAAACTGCAATATAGATTCATCTTCCACTAATGAAGATATAGTTTACATTATCAGAATGGACATCTTAATGATATAGACAGTTATGATATCCTAGTACCTACACCAAAACTTTAAAAGCACCAGAAACCTTAATTATTAAATACTAGCTGATCCGCGCGGCTTCTCTCCCGTAGCATAATGTTATAAAATATAGTTTATGTTACTCGTAGATAATGTATTTACAAAAAAGTATGTTTAACTATGTCTATCATATCTACTTTCCATAGCACAAACTTTGCTTAGTTTGGGAGGTAGCGTCGTGTTAAATGTCCGAGAATATATATTTATCTAATTTTTAATACTTTATATTTTATTAATGACCAGTATATTAATCTTGTCTCCCATCCGATACACATCTAATTCAATTAACTCCAACGTCACAGCACGCTGCTGTAGGTTTATGGTACACCGAGAGAAATAGGTTAATATACCAGTAGTGTTTATGTAGCCATGTATTGCCTCGTGCCATGCGAGCTGGCCGCATTGTAGCCTTAAATTCCAAGTCTTCCATGAGAGCATTTAGATCACCCCTCAGAGGCCGGCCTGGAAATAAACTGGAGTAATGGATGGGCGAATTTAACTGGGAGAATGGTTGTTACGATAAATTTGGTTTACTAGGTAGGAGATCTAGAAATCTTTATGAAGGTTTTTGTCTTTTAACAATATGCTATCCCTGTTTGGGGAATGGCGGCTGAAATTGAAACGATATTTGTTCTTTAAAACTATATATAATTTAATGGTGATGTAAGACACTAGTATTCTGATAGTCCCATCATAGTACATTTATTTTAAAATTGAGATTAGTTTTGTGTCAAGAATACCATCCCTTTACAAATATATGATACGGTGAGAATAGCGGATACTTTTGTCCTACCATCCTACCAATTGTTTTTCTCTCCTACCCTCTTTAGAATTAAAACTATACTACAATATAATAATATTTTGTTACTATCAGTTTTCTTAAGATGGCTTATAAAAAAATGTTTTTCAGCAAAAGTGTTCGCCAAAAAAGAAACCCCCTTCCAAATTTTAAATAGATTTAGAACATATTTTCATACTGCAAACACATATTTGGTAAATTAGACATAGCCACAGATACATTACATATGAAGTGCAATTTCAATCAGCGGAGTGGTCATATGCACCAGCTGGGCTGTGACGGGTTAATTTCGTATGCTAATATCACACGCGCGCTTTATTAAAACATATCTATGTAAAACAGTGTAGCAAAAAGATTAAATTAATTTGGTATTTGCTCCGCTAGTATTTTTGTCTATATGCTTGTTATAAGGTTGATTATTATTAAATTTAAAAATATAACCCTTCAATTTCTGCTGGCCAAATAAGTCTTGTTGATGTTTAATTGTACTTAACTTTTTAATTTCAATTCGTGGACAGCGTTGTGGGCTGCATCATTTTTGTATATAACTTGTAAAAAAATATATGATGAATGAGAGAATGAGAGAATTTATAGCATTGTGCACATAAATATGAAATAAATCATTTCAAGTGATAGGACACGCCTCTACATTACCGACTGGAGTTTGTACAATATATACAGTTATATAAATGATCCTGGAGTGAAAAACTTTCAATTATTTTGTATGTTTATTTAGATAATTTAATACACATGATAATTACAATCATTTTAAAAGCACATGACAATATCACATTGTGGATCGAAATAATAAAGACAATAATATTGTGGCTTTTTTATTTTATCAAGCCTATCTTCATACTTGAATAAACAGATATTGGGATACATCTATAATTGCATTGTTTTATGGCGCTTCAAATTATATAACCCTTATTTTAAAAGTCGTTTCGACTAAAGCTAATAATCTTACCAGTTATGATGGGGATATTGATCCCCAGCCATTCATCTCCCATCCTATTGTACTCCTCTCCCAACTTCCTTTCCGTAATCAACTCCATATCCCCTCCCCTTCCTTCAAGCCGGCAAGGCATCTGCGACATTTTCATGTTGTAGATGTTCATGGGCTCAGGTCAGTCACTTAACACCAGGTAGAGCACATGCTCCACTTGCTTACGCTACGTAAGTATTTTCAAGAACAAGAAGGACTAAATTTAAAATTTTGATACGCCTTAAAGATATTATGATCTCATTACTCTTCCGAAACATCAAAACCAATGCACTTAATTATCTACAGCAAGAGAATAAAGCATTGTACAGATAAATAAGAAATAAATCATATCAAGTGACAGGCCACGCCTCTGCATTACCGACTGAACGTTATTCGCACAAAAGATACAGTTAGGAAAATAATCTTTGAGGTAAAAAGGATTGTTTGTTTGTTTATTTTTTTTTTTTGTTTACTAGCTTGATCGCGGCTTCGCTCGTGTAAAATTTGAATATAAGTCCAATAACCTAAGCCAGCTAATAGCCTATACACGAAATTTCGTCAAAACCCCTTCAGTAGTTGCGGCCTGACTGACACAAATATATCCAAACATACGAACATTATATTAGCGGGATAAGGTGATTAGGCTACTTTTTTCCCGGAATTCCAACAGGATTGGGAATAATGCGAGTGAAACCGCGGCCCTGGCTAGTTTTTAATATTGGTAAGATAAGATGTTATTGATGAGGTAGTTAAAGATCATTCTTACTTATGACAAAATTTTAACATCCTTTTTTGGGCAAAAACTAATTGAATAATTTACTTGCAATCAAAAATTTTCCTCTGAATAAGCTTTGAAGAACCTAATATTTATTCTTAAACTTGGACATTTTATGATTTAAAGAAAATTGTATGAGCAAGTAATGCCTATTCTTTATTCGTAAAGTAAAACAAATCTTTAAAAATGTATTCGAATACGATGTAACATATTTAAACCTATTACCTATTTTACTCGCGATAACTTTAAAATTCAATAAAAACGCCGTCTTCCCAGTAAAAATAAATTAATTGTTATTTGGGATCATTAATTTAAGACAACAATAGTTAAGAAAGGTATTGTGTTCGCTCGGCGCCAATATTAATCACTGTACATTAGATAAAGTCTTCGAAAAGGATTCACCATTTTATTTCTTAAGGATTTGCGATCGTAAATTTTTATATTCACAAGTGCGGATGGTAAATCCGGGAATAATAGAAAACCGTAAGAACGTACCTATAACTTCAATAAACGTATGATATGATACTTCCATGTTCTTTGTAAAGCTTTTGTAATAGGATAAACTTTTTTTAACATAACAGCGGGCAAGAGGAGCTTACGGTTCATCTGATATTAAGTGACCGCGGCCATGAACATCTACAACAGTAAAGTGTCGCAGATGCCTTGCTGGCCTGAAGGAAGGGGAGGGGATAGGGATAGGATTAATGATGGGAAATTAGTAGAAAAGTAGAACAGGATGGACATTTTTGGGATATTTTAATAAGAAATTAATTATAAATAGTAAGATAACAAAATTATAAATATTTTTTAAATAAACATCAATTTTAATAATAAATGATGTGGATGCTACTCAACTGAAATGTACATTAATCTTTGTACATGAAATAAAGAGTTTGTCTGAAAACTATTCCCGATATACCGTCTGCAATTCTTTTATAATAATCATTAAAATTTACAGCTATAGTTTTTTAAAATTTTGGTAATTATGACTGTTAAATACGTGTTATGTACGGTATTGTAATTATGACTGTTAAATATGTGTGTGTTTTTCAAGGCCATTGAAATTTTTCTAGTAAGGCTTTCTTGCCTTTCAAAATTAGAGTAATATCCCCGCTTCTAAATTTATGTACAAAAATTATAAAATTTTGCTTGACTAATACAAATATAAATATTAAAGTTTTAATATGTATATTAATTTATTTGGTTAACGCTTGATGAACTTTTTGAGTTCTACAATTTTGGTCCATTTCATTGAGCCTTTCGTATTTAAACACAATTATTTACATACCCATTGTCACAATTGCTAAATAGTAATCTAAAATAGGTGAGAGCATTGACAAATCCGTCCAATATATCAGGACCGGAACAGTAATTACGCGTCAAACAAAGGGACAGTGTAAATATAGCGATATTGTGGACAGACAGACGTATGCGAAAATTATACAGTATGTGTGTTCTTTAGGTTAGGTCTAAGTATTTGATACTTGTGGATTTATGCATGTGAGAGATAAAGATTATTATGTTAAATTCTATTACTAAATAGGAAACGAACATACGTGAGAGCATTGACACGTAGAGTTTTTTTATTGGATTTTTGTGATAAACACCGTACCGTTTATGACTATATCAAATATGATAGCTAGCTGGAAAACTGTTGCTTTTAAAAAATCATCAAATAATATACCTGTTATACCGAAATTAATCGTACAATCTAATTAATCACATAACCAATATTACATAGAAGCACTATTACAATAATGATCATAACTTTATTGCCCACAGAACTGAATGGAAATACAATCACAGAAACAAAATAACAATAGGCGGCCTTATCGCTATTAAGAGATTTCTTCCAGGCAAACCCAAAGGCAGAAATAATAGCAGTTTGAATTTATTGGGTAGAGTGGTGCATTCAAACGTAGGTATACTCATAGAATCAAATACACTGTCCTTAACAAGAGCGCACACCTAAATTCTGGTCATTAAATAGGGATTTGGAGGGTCGAGTGGACTAAAATAAAGTTAGTCTCGGTTCAGCACTATTGAGGAGTGCAGGTGATTAATACACCTCTTTAGTGCTAATCTTGCGTGAGGCTGTTTGCTATTCACATGCAGATTAGATGGGAAGGATTCTTAATGGACATTTCATTTGGATTTGCCTGTGTTATTGTTCTATTTATTCAGAGTAAATACTCCGATTAGTCCAATTACTCCAAAACAGATGTCAAAATTGTCGGTAAAGAAATAATAGTGTCGTAAATTTTGATACAACAAAGAAATATTTGTAGATTTTTTGTACTATGTAAAATATAGAAAATGTAAATAATACGTATACAAAGTCAAAGTCAAAATCTTTATTTTGCATTTCGGTCTTCTTCGAGGCACTTTTAGAACGTCATTAACAATTATATATATAATATATATAATATTTTTTATTTACCAGCGATTCGGAAGACTGCCTCTACCGAGAAGAACCGGCAATAGACTCAGAATAGCTGCTCTTCTATTCTATTGCAAAGACAGGAACATTTTTTGTATTATTTTCGTAATTTCTTTCATATAAGTTGTATTCACTATAAAAATAGAAGTCAATATTACCTATCAAGAATTAAAATTAAATACCTTATCCAAAAAATAATTAATCACTAAATAAGAGGTACTTAAAGTTCTAATATCCTATCGCTATTCAACCCACCGTCATATCTCTTCTTATACCTCGATTAAGTTCCAGTTAACCCTAGGTATCGGTATTCCATAATTCATAGCACATAAATCAAGGTATCACCCGTCTGCCGTTTATCGTCCACCGCACAAGCCCATATATCTGAAGTGATTCTGTTAAGTCTACGTCGTAACTCATAGAACTAGCTGTTGCCTGACATCTTGCACTTAATGACGTTGTTTTGAGCTGCCATTTTGGGATTATTCGAATTTGGAAGCATGCGTTATGGCTTCTGTAGGCTTCTATTTTAGAATTATTCGAGTTGAGAATCATGCTTGATGACATTGTACGCTTTCATTTTGAATGATTCTAATTTTAAATGCGTGACAGCATTACGACCTTTTATCTTACACCCATACTTTTTCATAAAAAAAGTATAAGGAGTACTATCGATCGATGAAATAATATTACAGTTTAAGTATTGAATTAAAGACTTTTTTACACTATTTCCACTATTTATTTAAAAACATTATTTAATTACAACCGGTTTCGAGAATTCATCATCAGGTAGTAACTGAATTGATTGATTGATGAATTCTCGAAACCGGTTGTAATTAAATAATGTTTTTAAATAAATAGTGGAAATAGTGTAAAAAAGTCTTTAATTCAATACTTAAAATGCATTTCCACCAAGAAGTCACAATACAATCTATCAATTATAATATTACAGTTTATTTTGTTGCAAAATCAACGGGTTCGATTCCTGGATTGGTAAATCAATTTTTCAATAATGCAATGCTGTAGTTTTCATTTTCGTCAAAATTCGCCTCAAGACCCCTTTGAGTGTTTTCTGATATTTCTCAAGCAAGTAATTAGTACATAATCATAGCTGATTTCAGAATTAAATAACACAAATACTTTTAAAACAATATTACACATATTTTACTAATGATATTTATTTTTCCATTTATTTAACAATCCATCTGCTGTCCAACATTTAACGCAAAGCTTTTGTGACTATATTCACTCCATTTCGAATTGAAATCACTTTAAACCATAGATTCACAAAGCAAATTTATCGTTGTTATTTATTTTTCTGTATTCATTGTTCGATCTAGAGTCAGCATTTCTAAGATGGTAACCGATATACACAATAGATCAGGTTTTATAGCTTTTGTTAACCATTCGTTTGAAATATCGGAAGGGATGTGATATATTACAATTGTAAGGTTTAATGTGATATGAGTTTGTAGGTTATTATTTTTGATTTACAGTATTACCTCGAAATGGGTCAAACATATCCTGTGAAAGTCCCTTACATTGAAGCACGATTTACGATTTTTACTTAACATCAGGCGTTTTGCGACCTCTTTAAAGATAAAACCTATAAAAGAATTTCATATTTCGATTAACTTTTCACAAAAAATCTGATCGGTTCATTCAAAACAAAAATTCCAGTTTTTATGTACGCTGTTTTTTCGGGTTCACAAATATATATGAATTAATACACAACAAATAATTATGTTATATAGTTATCTCTTGCTTATTATTGAATCTTGAGAGCTGATTATGTAGTTTATTGCATGAATATATTTTCATAGTAACTAAGTGACGACCCTATCGCCATTCCATGGGATACCGAAAGAGCTAAGAGTAATATTATATGAAATTGGCATTTATGTATAAATGAAAAATGCAACGTACGTACGTATGTACGAGGAAGCGAATTTTATCTCGAATAGCTACACGTACTTACCCCATTCCTAGCTGTAATTAATAATGTACTCAACGTAAATCATTACTGTTCGCGAGAATTTTCCATACATTTGCGGATTTAATCAACACGTTCATTTCCTTAATGATGGCCCGCGGATAAATCGAAATGGTGTAATTTGTCGTGCACAATTATATGTGAGATTAACTATGATTCACACATTAAAGCCTTGCTTGATTATATACGAGTGTAATATTGAAGCAAATGTCCTAAGCTTCACAGGTTTACATTAGTTCTTTTTCCGCTCAAACAATTACAGAGCATGTTATGTAAAAAAACCTCACAGAAACCTTTAACAAAATAATATATTATTATTAATTTATTAGCTGATCCGCGCGGCTTCGCTCCCGTAGCATAATATTATATACTATCTATTTTCCGGGACACAATATAGCCTATACGGATTCGGAAGAATCCCTCTAAGTAATGGTAAAAGAAATTTTGAAATCGATCCAGTAGTTGAGCCTATTCAATACAAACATACAAAAATACAAAGGTGTCCTCTTTATAATATTAATATAAATATTAATATAAATTGGACGTCAATGACATTCCAAAAACGTCGAAAGTAAGTTAACGGCTTTTTCACGGTCCATGCAAAATAACGATATTAGAACAGACTTTCAAAAAATTCCTAAAGAATATGAACTATTCCTATGAAGTAATGCAAAGATAAGAAAAATATGAAACAATTATCGTCTGAAATATAAACTGTCAGCCCGGGGCGTGAGATCGAGAAACGGTTAACTCGCTGACTCTAACTTACTATCTTTGTTTTACGGGAATAACCATTTGTTTGCGAATACGTTTTCTACGTATTTATATGAATTAAAAATATATTTTAAAAAACTTAGAAATTACATTCAATTGTACAATTTTAAATGCCTTGATAACTGCAATCGAACTAAAATAAAAAAAAAATAGTTTGAATATACATATTTATATATATTAAACCAATTCTAATTAAGGTATACTACATACTAATCTAGTACTAATTTAAGTACCACATACTTTAACATTATAACAATACCGTTTTTATTATGCTCACGATAGGTACTAAAGACCTGTTTTACAGTCAAACAGGTCAATAGGTCCACTTACAAATGCTTAGAGTAATTATTTTATGATTATTACTTCCTCTACCTTCATACACATAATACATACACAATTAAAAAGTATTATTATTTATAGTTATAACTTTAGTTTTCAAATGTTTACTAAAATACTACCGGTTTCAATACTTCATTAAGATCAATTACGTCAATCTGAAAAATTTTAAAAGTATCACAATAGGTGTTCATTGCAATTGATATATTATAATGAATCTTTTCTCTAGGATACAAGAAAAGGTATCAATATGACAAAAACAAATGACCAATGTCTGAATCATTAAATGAATCATTAAAGGTATAATATGAGTCTTCGGCACACTCCATCTGCCTTTTATTCTCTAATCTGTGAAGGATACTTAGAATTATTAATAACGAATAATGATAAACGTAAATTGATTAACCTACTATTACTTACTTAAGCTTCTATTTCGTAAACAAAGCAGCTATTCGCATTAAATATTATAATAAGTGAAGTGCTTTCCTAAATCAGTTTATCTTGGTAGTGGTAAGAATCCAGCTGGGAGGCAACATGCATTATGTATACCATTTTATAACGGCGTCAGAAAATGCAATTTGAAACAAAGTATCAAGTTTAATGCGATTTCAGATTAAAAACATTGAAGTGATGGTATACGGAATGATTTACGGCTACTTTTGATTCATACATATTTCATTGTTTTTATACATTTTTATAACCAAGTGATATGAAAATTTAACACAATGGTGACTGATAATGTTTTATTGTTTAATGAATTCAAATATTTGCAAACCCACATTTCCTAAAAAAAACAAATGTCATTGTTAATTTTTATTCTGAAAACAAAACATTTTAATCCCCAAAAGGGATACAAACATTAATCCATTTTTTGTAATTTGAAGACAGCTAAAAGCAACAAAGGAAAAAACGTTAATTAAAACTTAATCCAAGTAATTTTTATAATTGCTCTCGTTGATAATAACTGTAATAATAAAGGTTCAGGGGAAGTTTTATTACGTCTTAAATTATAATCAGCTTGGGTAATCCGTCAGAGCAAACAAGATGGCGGACGCAGGTGCAATTTTAAATTTAAATTTTTAAAAGCATTCACTTCTTTACGGGTAACAGTTTTAGCAAACACTGGTCCTGACTTAAAATAAAATATTTAATTCTCGCTTCGAACGTGCGCAAAAAATATCATTAGAGAATTTGATACCTTTCCAATTTTCATAGACCTGTCATTTACGAAAAGGCATAACAAAAAATATGTATAGAAATCCTTGAATTGAAACGGAACCTAATCTACAGCTATTTAATTTAATATTATTGTTAAATTTGAAGTATAATTAAATTTTAAATTTAACATTATCGGCTTGTTAGTATGTTATAAATATTAATATAATACTGTTGATTAGAACAATACAAATAGACAATTGTCATAATTAACCACCAATGAAGGCATCCATTAGGTAATTTGATATTAAGCCAGAACCTTGCCTCGGGGCTTCAATAAGTAACAAGTAGTGTAAACCAAACTATGTTAATTAATTGCCTAATTTAATGAAACTCAGAACAGTGTAAAACGATCTTAATACATATTATTAAAGACACAAAGAGTCACCCAAATGATAATTAAAATTATGTACTAAACAAACTTAAAAGACTGCATGTTAAAAAGGATCTGCTTTGATATAAAATTATAACTTGATTATAGAGACCATAATTTTCAATTAAGCATTTATCTATAATTATGCATAAAGTATTTGATTTACCAATGCATTTGATAACCTTAAATATTAAATTTTCCTTGCACTTTGTATTTTATAAAATTCTTATAAGCAATCATTCCCAAAAAAACATCCTAAAGTAGCAACTTTATCACTGAAAATCAACTCAATAAAAATGACATAAGTAATTAAAAAATAAATCGAATAAGTTTTCAACTTTTCTAATCGACTGGCGATCGATCATAGAAGCAACAATCTTGATTTTAGACACATTTACTATTCATGCAACACTAAATCATAATAAAAACATTATTTAAAAATTGCGCGGTTATGTAAACATGATCCTCAAGCAGAACATCAAATAGTTAGCCTCAGGCCACAATTACATTACCGGTACATTAGCAAAGGATTCGCAATGTGGTAATATCGTTAAAATGTTTACATAGTAACGCGATACTTTGAGGAATATCAAATATTAACTAAGGTGCATAACTCAATTTTCCACTGTAAGCGTGTTACCAGAGTTATATCTCGGATCTGAATTTGGTTTTAACTTTTAACTGTTTATTAACATAATTAAGCTCCGTTTTTTCATCTATCAACAGTTAGGTAATATTGTATAATGTACACTTAACATTAACGGATTCTTATCATAATAAAACCTCTTTTACGATGAACTTCACTGTAGGTTCTAATTATTTTAGTACAGAATATATTAAAATCAATTTCCTGAGATATTATATTAAATTAATGAATAAAAATTGAATCTGATCATACTGTGGACCGTATCTTTTTTGTCTGTATTCTTAAAACTGTCAACATTGTCTTTGACATTTTAAAACAATTTTGGCGCCAAATCCACAAATTTATTAAAAATTTAGCTAAGATGAAGATTAACTTTGCATTTACTATCATAATGTACAGGTTTTTATAATTTCTCTTACTATTAACTTAATGTATATACAGAAAATACAGATAATCCAATGGGAACAGTAAAACGGCGATAGACAAAGCGCGTCAAACAAATGACGGCCATCAATCGGCACCGGTGAAATGAAAACGTAATGCGCATCGTCACATTTGCACACGCTATTCAATTTGGACAAGGAGGTAAGAAAGGCACGATTATATAAATGTCATTTTACTTTTATTTAAAGTCATACACATTTTATGCTTTACTCTTTCTTTATTTTTATTATTTGTTTCTTATTCTCTGTGGTTTTTGAATAAATATTTCTTTCTTTTTTAAATTCCAGTATATTAGCACAATTTTTACAACAATACCTGACCACAGATAATATAATACTATACTACATGACGATGATGTACCAAACCGATCGTGTTTAATCAAATAATTATTAAAAAAGGTGCTAATATATTAGAAGTATAAAAATGTGTTTGACTTTAAATAAAAGTAATATGCAATTCTATTAAGAAGTATCAATACAAAGTATAAAGTACAATGTCATTTTAAGTGTGTTTATTTTATTGTATTTTACGCTTCTCTCATATTTTTTATTTCTATCATACTATTTGGGAATAAATTCCTAATATTTTACACATTTTTTATTGCAGGATTTCTTTTCAGCTATCCTTTAAAAATTTTGGCGCCAAATACAGGAATTTATAAAAAATTTTAGTTATGACTGACTAACCTTGAATTGTAGTTTAGTGATTTGTGGTTTTTGTTAACGTTGTTTTTTCGCTAATAGAATTTTGGCACCGTATAAATGTCGTTTAAATAATACTAGACTAAACTAGAAAAAAGTAAGATTATATAAAAGTATTTCTGATGGTAAAAGGTAAAGGTTTTACTGTTTCTCTTACCTTTTCCACTCCTACTATACAATATTTTATAATAGTTTTTTGTACTTTACCATCTCAACAGCTTGGTTCTCATAAATAAACGATTCGTTCGCCTAGTTGATGAAAATTAACAAAATAATCACAAAACAATATAATGCCTCATCCATAATTGACTTGGCATTCCCACCTCCACTCACATATTTATACCAAACAAATAACTCCGCATCCATCAAGTAAGTGTATCGCTAAATTATATTATTTCGACGCTATAATATTTTACACTCTAGCTTTTATCTATTCCTCAGCTGTTGAAATATGACTGTAATTTCAATGCATGATTTCTAAATTTTGAAATATTCTGTCAAATTTCGGAGGCATAAGCTTTAATTTTTTTTTCTATATTAGTTATCAACAGGATATAAAAATTCCTTTTGCATTATATACTTAAAAAAGGGAAAATTTATATTATATGCGCAGTCCATTAAGCACAGAATATAAATTTAAGAGTTAAGCTTACTACTGCAAATACGCATCAATCCTTATTACTATCCTTACTTGTTTACTAATATTATAAACTGTCTGTCTGTGTG
>LQNK01000869.1:64678-82585 GCA_001586405.1 Phoebis sennae
CTATGTAAATGGCACTTGTTAGTTGTTAGCTGTCATCAGAGCCCTATTTAAGTAGGCGCGTCAAGTATCTGTGCGCATTGGTACCGATTGCGCCTGGTGCTCGAACGTCTTATTGACGTCACGACCCATCTACCCTCACTTTGCTAATAGTCGTTATGACTAGCTATGATTTGTTGATAACTGACTTATAGTTCTATAATTGGCCAGTTGTGTAGTACATGTCTATTACTTTCGACATATTTCACATAATAATAATAGGCTTTATTAACAATCTTAACTCTAATGTTACATACATTTTTAGTGATAAATTTTCTTACTTTATGAAATTGTATTATTTTATTACGACATCGGTAAAGATTGTTTTGCATTTGCATAGACCTCCCCCAAATACTTCCATGTTTTGCGGTCCAGAGTCCCCTATTAATATATAACAGTATTTTAACATACCTGGTCAGCTACAAGCCTATGTTTGGGATCCTTTACCAGCAGCCTCTGAATGAGGAACACCGTGTTATCCGAAACGTGGACTGGATTGCCATCTCTGTAAATAAAATTTATTTAAATATACTCAATTTCTCAAATTTTCTATGCATAACTATAAAGATATTTCGATTTCCTTTTTGTATTTTGTTTAAATTGAATAGGCTCCAAAACTACTGGACCGATTTGGATGAAATTTTGTACAGAGATTCTTTTGAAACCTGAGGAATCGCTACCCCGTTTCTACCTGTGGGTGTCGTAAGAGACGACACAGGGAAATTCTGCTGCATCACATCTGTAGCGCTAAAAGAGTGGGAGCCGAGCATTGCACGATTGGGTCAAGCTCGCACCGGTGTTAGTACCCACCCCACCCCAGGTGTAAGTACAGAAAACCGACATGAAGCAGTATTGCACTGTGTTCCGTACGGTGAGCGTCCGCAGGTCATCATTTATTACCATCCCATTTCTCTCCCATCGTGTTCTGTTAATCCTCTCCCCCCCCCTTCCTTCAGCCGGCAAGGCATCTCCAACACTTTGCTGTTGTAGATGTTCATGGGATGCCAACAGTTACTTAACGGATAATGTACCTGAAAGTTTACTGAGGCATGACTGACATTCACAAACGTAAGTAAACAACAAAATCATCAACTCACGGTGGTATATTATAATTAGCGGCCTGAATCCTACTAAACAGCATTATGTATAGGACGACTTCCAACACCTACATACCCGAGGGTTTGCTGACTTACAAACATACACAAACATAAGTAAAAAACAAAATCATCAACTCACGGTGGTATATTATAATTAGCGGCCTGAATCCTACTGAACAGCATTATGTATAGGACCACTCCCAACGCCCACATATCTGTGGGTTTCCTGACTTACACACATACACAAACATAAGTAAACAACATAATCATCAACTCACGGTGGTATATTATAATTAGTAGCCTGAATCCTACTAAACAGTTGCACTAAACTGGTATCACAGAAAGGGAACTGTCCATACAGCATTGTGTATAGAACAACTCCCAACACCCACATATGTGACGGTTTGCTGACTTACACACATACACAATATAAGTAAACAACTAAATCATCAACTCACGGTGATATATTATAATTAGTGGCCTGAATCCTACTAAACAGCATTATGTATAGGAACACTCTCAACGCCCACATATCTGTGGGTTTCCTGACTTACACACATACACAAACATAAGTAAACAACATAATCATCAACTCACGGTGGTATATTATAATTAGTGGCCTGAATCCTACTGAACAGCATTATGTATAGGACCACTCCCAACGCCCACATATCTGTGGGTTTCCTGACTTACACACATACACAAACATAAGTAAACAACATAATCATCAACTCACGGTGGTATATTATAATTAGTGGCCTGAATCCTACTAAACAGTTGCACTAAGCTGGTATCACAGAAAGGGAACTGTCCATACAGCATTGTGTATAGAACAACTCCCAACACCCACATATGTGACGGTTTGCTGACTTACACACATACACAATATAAGTAAACAACTAAATCATCAACTCACGGTGATATATTATAATTAGTGGCCTGAATCCTACTAAACAGCATTATGTATAGGAACACTCTCAACACCCACATACCTGGGGGTTTGCTTACTTACACACATACACAAAAATTATTAACTCACGGTGGTATATTATAATTAGCGGCCTGAATCCTACTGAACAGTTGCGCTAAGCTGGTATCACAGAAAGGGAACTGTCCATACAGCATTGTGTATAGAACAACTCCCAAAGCCCACATATCTGAGGGCTTTCCGTGGTACGGTTTGCATAGTAATACATCTGGAGAGATGTAGGCAGGTGAACCTGGAATTGAGAAAAAGAAATTGTAAACATTATACTAAATGCTATAAAACTGCAAAAATCACAAGTTTTAGTATAGTATAGAAGTACATTTGTCTACTTTGTGACAATAAACCCACAATTCAAATTAAGTTAAGTTTCTAACGTGACAGAATAATCGTAAGTCACATAAAAGTTTTAAAATAATGAAAAAAAAAACATGCAGAAATATTAATTAAAAAATCAAGTATTTTCTTATTCTTAGACTTTTATGAAAAGACCCATCTCAACAATAAAAGATTGTTGTTAATATTGTAAAACAAAATATTACACTTTACCTCTCTGGTCTTTTAATAAATCTCTATCGCTGCCTAGATGGGTGCCCAAACAGAAATTGGTCAGTACAACTCTTCCAGTCCTTTGGTTTAATACTATGTTGCCTAGTTTAAGATCCCTGTGTACTATGTTTCTCTGAAAATATTTTTTCTTATATATAAAAATGTAGAAGGATCTTATTTAATACAGCTTCACCAATATTTATATTGATTATTCCAATTATGAGTTTTTTTTTTCTTGCAGTAGAGTGAGCAAATGAGGTTGTGAGTCACCATATATTATGTAATCATTGTCACAGAACAACAATTATATCAGTGTCACAAGTGATTTCCTTTACTACAGAGATAAAAAGCAAGAAATGGAAAAACCTGTTACCTTTTTTTATTCTATATTTTGAAAGAAGTTTTTATCAATAAAAATTATTTAAAATTAAAGTAAAGTAATTACAAATCAAAATGCTATACAATCAGTTATTTGGGATTTAAGAGGCATGACTATTCTTTTCATAAGAAAATAATCCACGTAACGTTACGTAGTGGTAGTATTCTATGTGAATTGGTTCCCATAGCAACAAGTTATATAGCCTATGTTCATAAGGATAATGTAGGATTCCAATGGTAAAAGAATTTTTCAAATCAGTCCAGTAATTTTGGAGCCTATTCAATTGAAACAAAAATCATATCTTTCTTTAAAATATTAGTGTAGATTCAAATCTTAAAAATTAGTTTTTAAGTAGGTATACTGTATAAGGCATAATACATTTCACATTTCATATTTTCAACAATGAGTTCTTTAGCAAAAGTAATACAAACCTTATGTAAATTAGCAACTACTCTCACTATATCATAGAATATAAGAATGGCCTCTTTTTCAGGTACTTTCTTCACTTTCGTGACATACTGCTGCAAGTTGATCAACTCGCTCCCTTTTTCACTAAATTGGTGGGCGCTAACACAGTCTAATACTAGAAATAGTCTTTGTCGAACCCTGCCTGTGTATATGAAACCTGGGCCATTAGGATTGGGGGCTTCTTCTAAAGCATGGTCCTGAAAATAATCAACCTGTTTTAAAATACCATACACTTTACACATACTAGTTTATATGATAAAGTTTGAATGTTTATGTATCAATCACTCAAAAAAATTATGTATGTATACATAAGCTAAATAGGAGATAGGACACCTTTTATTAATATAATAGACCCCAAAATTTAACACAAATGAATTTGAGACTAGAAGAAAATATACAATATCCAGAAGATAATTTTATATGAATCTTTTTAAAGCATAGGAAAAATGTGTTTTATTATTATAATCAAAATATATGTTATTAATAAGCAAATTTATTTTCTTTGTTAATTGTTTATCATTCTTTAATTATATTACAACTAAAGCAAATAGCATACTTATCTTAATTTGACTAGTAATTACTGTTAGACATTAATAAATGACTCAATTTAAAAAGAATAAGTTTACACCAAACATGGTTTTAGACATATTTCTTAAAAGATAAAGAAGTTATTTAGATAGTTGGATATTCTATATTTCTAAACACTATATATGATTGCCTATGGGTGACTGAGTCCAGAAACTCTTAATAATAATTAATAACATTAATTAAAACTCCCATAATGTAAACTTCTTCTATTTCATGACTACAAACTAATAATTCAGGCAAAAATGACTTACCTTATACAATCCATGGTGATGTACAACACCATCCTGGTCTTCCAACAAAGATAACAAAGAATATTCTGTATGTAAAAGCATTTTGCCTTGTCTATCGTCTTGTGTTTCTGGTTGTCCCTCATTTTTCAATGTCAGTATTTTTATCTGATAAAAATCGTCAGTTTTTTCTTTACGAGCTAGACATTGAACTATGCTTTTAACTGGACTCGGGCCTAGTTTCGGACCTAGCAGATAAGGGCCAGCTTTTCGTACTAGCTTATCTGGAACAGGTGTGCCAGGTGGTGGCACATCACTTTTGTTATACAATACTTTTAGCTTTCTCGGTGAATTGGGCGACAACTTCTTGGAATTTTTGAGCATAGAACTTGACGTAGAATTTGCATAGGCTGATAATCTCGCAATCTTCGGGCTGGGTTGGAGTAACAAAGGTCGTGATCTCTTTCCGTGGGTAATATTACTAGTACTTTCTGGCTTTTCTTGATCCATATCGATAGAAGACTGTAATGGTCACTTGTATTTCACTATTTAAAATTGAGCATCAGACTTAAAATATTATTTAATTAAGTTAAAAGTGTTATTTTAAAATTCGTTAGATCATACAGCTGTAAAATTTCACTGCTTTTATTTACTTGGTCAAATGTTCATTAGAGAGTTGCCAAGCCTAAAATAAAATTTCCTTACAAATGTTAATAAACAAATAAAAACTGGAAAGTGCAATAATGCAATGATTTGCATACTTTTCAGTACTATAAATTACAATATAAACCCATTAAGTTCCATTAAATATTTTCCTATCATCATGCTGCTTAGAATATTAGTTACGTACGGTATTAATATTAATACGAAAATCTCAAATTAACTTATCACATGTATCTTGTAGTTTAATTTATGATCAGAGTCACATGTTATTCATTCTTAATATTCGTTCATCTTTCATCTTTCGTTCATCCTTCGAGTAAATGGGCTATAAAAGTTTCATTTTACATATTCTAGGGCAAATATAATTTCTGGCAATAAGTGCAGATTAACAAAAAATGCAGATAAAAAATAAATGATTAACAAATATTTTAGCCTGTTTATTCACCTATTTTATCAAAATAAAAAAAAATTATGTAATTTATTGTTTTATATTAACTTCCCCTGTATAAATAATTGTTATTAGTTTTCGTATAATTAAAATTTTATTTCACAATATTTCGTGATTTGTATGATAGACTTATTAGACTGGGACAGACAGATAACATTGACAGATATTTTTAACCATGTTTTTACCAAGACTTGTGTAGATCTCGTCGATTTAATGTGACATAATTTAGTATTTAATGTTGCAAATTACATATTTCATACAATAAATAATCTGTAAATAAAAATCGAATCGAACAGTATGTGGAAGGGTCTCAGATTAACGCAATCGCAACTATCGAAGCTTCACTTCAAAGGGCATAAACTGCAGTCTCTAGGTGTTCCAGCGCTAGATTCTGTATTAAACCAATGGTACGAATTTTGCAAGAAACCTCCCAAGGGATTTGAAAAGTATTTTCAACCAGGAACAAGTAAAAAACACGAAAAAAAGCCTGAGAAAGATGATGCACCGTCACCATCGAAGTCTACACCACCACCGTCGAAACCGAGCTCACCTCAAGACAAATGGAATATCAATATGTTTTCTAATAATCCAGGAGGGAGAGGATCCGGCCGCGGTGGCTACGAAGGACAAGATCGAGAAAAATGGATGATGTTTGGTGCCATGGGTGTAGTCACCTTAATTGCTTCAATAGCTTATTTCGAACTTAAGTACAGAGAAATAAGTTGGCGAGACTTCGTCAATATGTACTTGAAGAAAAACCTAGTTGAAAAGTTGGAGGTAATCAACAAAAAGTGGGTCCGTGTCAGATTGCAACCAGGATCTTTTGAAGGCAAAGTCATATGGTTTGCCATAGGCAGTGTAGACTCTTTTGAGAGGAATTTAGAGAATGCACAAATAGAAATGAATGTAGAGCCACAAAATTTCCTCCCTGTCATTTACAGAACTGAAGTTGAAGCTTCGAGTTTAACAGGAATGCTTCCAACATTATTAATAATTGGATTCTTAATTTATATGATGAGAAGATCAGCCGATATGATGGGTAGGGGTGGTCGAAAAGGTGGGGGGCTTTTTGGTGGAGTTATGGAATCAACAGCCAAATTGATCAACCCTACTGATATTGGAGTTAAGTTCCAAGATGTGGCTGGTTGTGAAGAAGCTAAGATTGAAATTATGGAGTTTGTAAATTTCCTAAAGAATCCACAACAATATATCGACTTGGGGGCTAAAATACCAAAAGGTGCACTACTGACTGGCCCACCTGGTACTGGTAAAACTCTGCTAGCAAAGGCTACAGCTGGAGAAGCCAATGTACCATTCATTACAGTATCTGGTTCTGAATTCTTAGAAATGTTTGTTGGTGTTGGCCCATCTAGAGTCCGAGATATGTTTTCAATGGCCAGAAAGCATGCCCCATGTATCCTATTTATTGATGAAATTGATGCTGTTGGTAGAAAGAGAGGTGGCCGTAGTTTCGGTGGACACTCAGAGCAGGAAAATACTCTAAATCAACTGCTTGTTGAGATGGATGGTTTCAATACAACCACAAATGTTGTAGTGTTAGCTGCAACCAACAGAGTAGACATTCTAGACAAAGCTCTGCTGAGACCGGGTAGATTTGATCGTCAAATCTTTGTGCCAGCACCAGACATTAAAGGCAGAGCATCCATTTTCAAAGTGCATTTAACCCCTCTCAAGACCACACTCAATAAAGAGAATTTGGCTCGTAAAATGGCTGCGTTAACACCAGGTATGTATCACAAACATTCAATCAATTAACAATGAGTAATTTTTAGGTTTAAGATTTTAATATTTAAATCAAGACTTTATTATCCTGTTAGACCTATACAGAACTTCAATGTCTGTAAATTCACAAAAAGTCAGCTATGATTAGGACCTAGTATGATTGTTGCACAAAATTAAAATATAATTAAAGATTTCCTGATACCTAAAATATAATAATAAAGTATTACATAACTAATACTCAAAGCCAAACATTTCCTTCCCATGAGAGTATTAATATGAATATCAATTCTTTCAGGTTTCACTGGTGCAGACATTGCAAATGTATGCAATGAAGCAGCTCTCATTGCGGCCAGAGAACTCTCTAGTGACATAAGCATGAAGAACTTTGAGCAAGCTATAGAAAGAGTTGTTGCTGGTATGGAGAAGAAATCCAATGTCCTTCAACCGGAAGAGAGAAAGATTGTTGCTTATCATGAAGCTGGCCACGCTGTTGCTGGTTGGTTCTTGGAACATGCAGATCCTCTTCTTAAAGTATCCATCATACCCAGAGGAAAGGGTCTTGGGTACGCCCAATATCTACCAAAAGAACAATATCTATACAGTAAGGAACAACTTTTTGACAGAATGTGCATGACTCTTGGTGGCAGAGTGAGTGAGGAAATATTCTTTGGTAGAATCACAACTGGTGCACAGGATGATTTGAAGAAAATCACACAAAGTGCATACGCTCAAATTGTTCACTATGGTATGAACGCTAAAGTAGGAAATGTTTCCTTTGAAATGCCACAACCAGGTGAAATGGTCATTGACAAACCTTACTCTGAAAAAACAGCTGAATTAATTGATACTGAAGTGAGAGATTTAATCAATTCAGCACACAAACGCACAACGGACTTGCTAGTTCAACACAAGTCAAACATTGAAAAGGTTGCAGAGCGCTTATTGAAGCAAGAGATTCTGAGTAGAGATGATATGATTGAGTTGTTGGGTCCTAGACCATTCCCAGAAAAGAGTACTTATGAAGAATTTGTGGCTGGAACTGGTTCTTTAGATGAAGATACCACCTTACCAGAAGGTTTGAAAGATTGGAATAAGGAAAAGCAACCTACAATTCCTCCACCAGAAAGTATACCTCCAGGTTCATCTACCAGTAAAAACTAACTTTATTTATGTAGTTGATTGTTGAGTTTTAGTCAGTTTATGTGTAATAAATACAATTATAAGACTTAAGGCTTTTTGTTTTTGATGACACATGAGAAGTATCTGGTATATTGAAATGGGCTAATACAAACAGTATTTTAGTCATCCATTAAACAGTTGAAAAATATTCAACATTTGCTTTTATTGTATAGTTAGTTGCATTTTGAATAATGTATGTACATGCTTATTTTAAATAAATTGCAGTATGTAATATGCTTTGGTAGTTTTTGTTATAATTTATGAGAAAGGTCAAAATAATGTACGACAATTTTGAGTACCAATATATTATTTAATTGGCCACTGGCTGAAATCAAAAATTTTACATTTAACCTCTCCTCCACGTTTAATGAATTTAGGACAAGCACCGTCACGCCATCTTTAGTGATCAATAGATGTCGCGTAGAGCGAGAGGCTATGCGATTGTGCTAGCCCTGTACATAGATCCGAAGGAACAACATTAACAAAAAAAAAACAGGGTTATATTAAAATTATAATATGAAAATATTCAAATATAGGCTGAAAATACATTCAGCCTTCTTTCTGTTTATTTAAATATTCACTACATTACTTTATACATCACCAATTTCTTAAGTAAATTCAGCTTTTGTACAATATAAAAAGAATCTTATATTAAAATCTATGTTTATATGCGTAATGTGTACAACACGCCCGCACTCTCATTAAACTTGATCTAACCGAGCGAACGAGAATTAAAGAAATTAACAAAAATAATAATTAAAATTATGGTAATTATTACAAGTACCTACACTATATTCATGTTCAACATTTTATGTCAATATTCAATTATTATCTATTCTTAAATCCTAGCCTATGATATTATTAACATTATAAATGATGAAAACGTATCTGCATGATATCATTCAACAATAATCCATTAACAATCGCAATCCATTTACTCGCGTCTATAAAACGGAAAAATTAAAACTAATCTCAGTAACAACGAAAGTCTGTATCAATGACAGTCTCTGACTTTTTCCCCTTTTGGTTTTCGCCCCCGTTTTTTACCCGAGGTCACGCCAGCTAAAACCATTGCGGTTCGTTTCGCAAGGCATGATTTACAGAACCAATCTTCAGTCGCTCCAGGCTCTTCCGTTATACCTACACATATCCAATGATACCACCCGTCGCAACCATCACAACCGATCATAGGGGAACCGTTGTCGGGTCGACCACACGCAGGACAAACCCAAATTTTGTTCCCATGTTCATCAACATAATAAGGCGTTGGTAATGTACCACCTGGTTTGTCCGCAACCGGCGGAGCTGCCGGCGTTGGGACGTCTTCAATAACTGAAGCTGCCTCATCATCAAAATCTTCACCTTGTGCCTTTTTCGATAAAGGCTTTATTAATATTCTCTTGTACTTAGAATGACTTGATGGTGGACGATTCTTTCGTTGTGGAGAACCCGGGGGCGATGATGAAGCTTGCGCTTCTTGTGATTCTGCTATATGATTATGTTTTGAATGTTTCTGTTTTGGCGGTCGAGTCACCAATGCAGATATTTGCGCCAATTCCGGTGATCTACTATTTTCTCTAGATACTGGTTCATCTTTAACTGGCGAATCATCTTCTCTTTTAACAGGCTTTATATTTAATTTAAACGTATCGGGCGAACTAGGTGGCATAGGTGAATTAGAATTAGATGATCCCAATTTTAATGTTAGTTTTGGTACTAAACCATCTGCTAATTTTTCTTTTTTCTTCTCTTTCTTTTCTTTCTTAATTCTATCTTTGATTTCTTGCCTTTCCTCTTTTTCTTTTTTCTTTTCAGACTTATCTTTGTTTTTATCTTTTTTATCCTTCTTCTTTTTAATTTTTATGCCATCCTTATCTCTCTTCTCCTTTTTATGGGATTTATCTTTCTTCTTCTCTGAACTTTCGATTTCTTCTTTAGGGATCTCAGGCGTCGCTGGAACAGGAGTCGGTTCAATTTTGGGAGGTGCTTGTATATTTTGGATGGGTGGAGGTGGCTCAGGTGTCGGTAATCGAACTGGAGGTGGGGCTGGCGGTTCTCTAGGTATTTCTTGTCGAATTGGTTCTGACTTTGGTGGATTAAGTTCTATCGTTATATCTGGCTGTACAGGTGGCATCTTGTATAGATTTGTTTTGTGTTCTTTACTTGATTTTGATTTTTGTTTTTGTAAAATATTTGGAATGGTTGGAGATTTGTGCTTGTCATGTCGATCTTTTTCACGGCTCACACCTGGCGATTTATGCATCATTCTATCTTCATCATTATCTACTGGTATAACTTCTAAACTCGGGCGTCTAAACATAGAAGGAAGTTTAACTGAAGATGATCTTGACGAATGTGAAAAATTGCCTAAAGGCATAAGATGATTAGGTATACCTTGTATAAAACTTGGGCCAGGGATTAAACCTGGTCCTCCACCTAAAGCAAATGGATTGTTTAACATGTTAGGTGAAGGGAGACCCCTCAATGCCGGATTATTAGCTAAGCCAGCTAAGAAATCACTACCAGGTATAAGACCAGAATTAGGTATTAAACCTGGACCTGGCATCAAACCTCGACCCGGTGACATAGAATGAAAGAATGGGAAGCCTGGTGGCATCTGTGGAATCGCTTCTTTCTTTGGCCTTCCAGTTTTAGGAGGTTTTTCATTTGGAAATTTCATTTTCTTTTTCTCTGCCATTTGCACCATTTCAAAAGCTAATTGTTGTTGTTGTTTCTTTAGTTTTGCTTCCAACTTGGCAGCCTTATCTTTTTTATCTTTATGTTTCTTTTCTCTCTTTATTTTTGGACTCTCACTAGGTACATCTTTGGGGAGTGCTTGTTGTAGTGCTTTATTAATTGTTAGACCAGGTGGTTTTGAATCAAATAGTAATGGTCTTGTCTGTGGCATTGGTAGATTATCCAAAGAATCATCATCAATGCTAATAACTTCATGGGCTCTTATATCAATTTCTTTAGACAAATCTACTGGACTACTATTATTATTGTTCACAATATTTTCATCAGCCTTCAACCTACTATTTTCATGTGCAGAATTCTGCAACCTTGAGATCACACTTTCAGACTGTAATTTTTCTGCTACAACCTCAGAAGAACTTTTATCTTCTTTAGATTTGTTCGATATTCTTTTAAATATATTAATTTTTGATCTATCCGGCTGTGAAGCCAATTTTTCTTCTTCTTCAATAATTTCCTTTTTAATTTCTACATCTGGTATATGTGAATTTGTTGCAGGTTTATTTACAGGTAAAGAATTAGAAACAAGTGGAGACTTAGAAATAGGTATTTTCCTGGGAACTGGTATTGCTTCTTCCCCAGGCATGAAATTAATTCGAGAAACAGATGGAGATGGCGGGGTTTCAATAGGTTCTTGCTTAATTACTGGTCTTAATGGTTCTGGCACTACTGGTACCAATGGTGCTGTTGGTGGCAACATGTTCGGTTTAGCTTGTGGTGGCAATACCTTTGGCGCTGGCATTGTCACATGATTATGATGCGTAGGATGCACATCCTTATTTTTATGTGATGGATGGCCAGGTGGAAACCTGTCCAATTTACTACTATCCTTAGATTTACTACTTTCACCTTTATGACTCTTATCTTTTCTTTTACTTTTCATAATTTTACCATTCAATAACTTATTTTTCTTAGATTTCTTGTCCGATTTATCTACCAATGGTGGTTTCATTGTATTTGAATGATGTGAATTAGCTTTATGTTTGTCATGATGCCTTTCTGAAACAATTGTTGGTGGTCTAGCTTCCGGTAGTTTACCTTCTCTGGCTGGAGACAAGAAACCTGACATAGTCATCATGACACTGCTAATTTCTCTCGTTCTTTCCTCCTCATCCAACCGTAATCTAGGCCTTTTACTGTTTGGTAATGACACTGGATCATTCGGCCTTTTAAATATATCCTTAGGTTTCTCTGGACTGTCAGTAACAGATATCTCTGGACTTGCACATGTAGTGTTATTCTCAGTAGTATCAATACCATTTTGACAGATCTCAACAGTTCCTGCAACAACAGGTGTATCCCTTTCTTTTTCAGGATACATTGGAGGCAAGTGCTCATGCACATGCATTGGCCTTGTAACAACTTCATGACTACCAGGTTTAAGAAAGTTCAAGTTAGATTCTTTAGGTTTGGGAAACTTCTCTGTTTTGACAGGAGGTGGTATTGGGGGGACACAACGAGTGTACTCTGCCAATTCTGGCAACTGTACATGCAAATCACGAAACACTAATCCTAAATCGTGTAAATTTGGTTCAGTCCTGTTAAACTCCTCGGCGTGCCTGTTAGCTTGGGTGCCCAATGCACAAATATACTTTTCTAAAACATGAACTAAAATGTCCAGTGGAGTTGAGTTTATTCCATTCCATCCTATAGTTTGACATATTTGCGCAACATTCCTTCGTAGTATCTCACGAGCGTACGCCTCTGACATTATGACACCAACAAAGTTATCTGGAACAAATGAATATATCAACATTAACACTGTAAAGCGACTCCAATTAGAGATATCTGCATTTTTCTGATCAAATTCCACGTACTCGCTATGCAACCTGATAGCCGTATATACGTTAAGATAGCTAAAACAGCAAATCTCATGATTTTCATACCTGCAAGTGTCTAGTAGTACAGAGACGATATTGCGGACAGGAGAAAACCTCAAAGTTAGAACTCATATGTAAGCTTCTTTAGATTCTTCGCAATATAAGGGCAATTTATTATAATACATTTACCAATCAAAACGCAAAATAATGAAGTGTTTACGTAAAAACTTCTCAGCATTCTACAAACACAGTACCCCGTGCGCCATGATTGCATTTTGGGTTGTCAATGTTCGGTGTTGCAAGGCAATAATAAATAAAATGGCGGTCGAAAAATAATGCGTTCAAGTGAGTACAAAAAGTATATTTTGAATGTCATCAATCATTTTTGAATGTTTCTTTTCCAACAATATTTTAAATTATTCAACATAATAATTTTAATAGTTATTCATAATTACTAAATTAATTATACATCACATAATAAACAATTTTTTTATATAATATATTTTTCCTTACATGTATAACAATCTTTCAAATCATCAGACGAAATTAATTAATATAAATTAATATAAAACATATAAAAACAAAATATATAATATTCGTTCGTACATAATAACATATACATATTATATTTTTAACCTAACATAAAAATAATTTATACATATTCTATAGTTTTTTAGCAATGAGATGTTGTAGGAAAAATTGACCATTAGGAGGGTCACGAAAATAATAATATCCTTTAAAATACTTGTCTAAAGTAGTAAAGTCTGTTCCCACCTCTTTTTTTGATACTAGTGGCTTCTGGCTTGCTGTTATATCCTCGAGATTAAAGTTATCTTTTATTTAAAATAAATAGGACCGAATATTTTTGGCAAAAAATTATTAGTTTTCCATTTTTAGTGACTTGTGAAGTGTAATCACATTATAGGTGGTCACAATTTAGTCTCTGAGTTAAAGTTTAATGGGTATATACTTCATTAAACCTTTACCGCAGAGACCTGTTGATTTTCGAAGTTTCCTGGAATATCTTCCACGTGGATGATCAGACTTGAACCAAATTTATATGGGTCCACACTGACACTCTACTCATTCGAATGCAAAAATAATTTTCCAAATCGTTCCATAAATGCCGGATATAATATGTATTTTTGTAATGTTTTCACTTAAAATTTCTTATAAAGTCAAAACTCAGGCGCAGCGGAGGATTGACTGAGCTGCTCCGATGATATGAAAATCTTTGAGGGTTTAAGTGTCTTAAATAAGGGTTTGTGACCTCCTTGCGGAACTTCTAGTCTTAATATTAAAAAATGTACAAAACAATGTTCATAATTTTAGTTTGTTAGTTTAATTATATTAATCCACCGTAAAAAATATATAATATATTATGTGACCTTCGCCTGGTTTAGCCACGTGGCAATTTTTACACATTGTCAGTAATATAAAAAATAAGGGCATTTTTTTCATATTAAATTAATCATTAATTTGGAGGCATATGTCAGTTCACATTTTCCAACAATCACAGACTTATCCAAAGTTATTTAGGCGAACTTCATTCTTGGCGAATACCTATTCTACAAATTGATAATCTATAATATTGTCTAGTATAGTTGTCAGCCTTTGCTCAGGTTTGCTAAACTTTTAAAAAATGGATATGTCAAATTCAGTTCCTTTTTGTCAAACGGATGGAATTCGTGAAACGAATAATGATTGAAGGCACACACTTAGAACGAATACTGAAACCTATGTAAAGTTGTGTAGTTTTTCTAATATGTTAATACTAATAAACATAAATGCAGCTGCATCCAATCGTTTTTCATAATATTATTTAATTTATTTCACATTTTTTTCATAGTGGTGAAAATTCAGTGTCTATGCCAAGGACGAAAGGGAACAATTTTTGATTTATTTCAAAGTAAAGACTGATTTAAGTGTTCTGCTAAGCATTGTTAAAATTTTAAATAAGTAAACCATGACCACTTCGTCGGAGGACGTTTTACTGAGTGTAAATCATGTGCGGTACAAAAAAGGTGATGGAACTCTATACGTGATGAATCAAAGACTGGCCTGGATGTTGGAGAACAGAGATACAGTAGCTGTGTCACACAAATATGCTGATATTAAAAGTAAGTTGTGTGCCCTTAAGTTGTTTTATCTTGTAGTAATATAAGATCTTGCTTTTCTTATCTAGGCTGTTAAAAAGCTTTAGGACATTGTAATCTAATAGTATCATTTGACAAAATATGTGAAAAGCAAGTTTTTGTGCTATGCTATGTGCGACTCGTCCACAAATCCTGTATCAGCACAATACCTACAAGTTTCCCCCTTTTCTAATGAAATAAAGCTAAATATTACAATCCTGCTGACAGGCAAATAACAATATGAAGCATAATACAATATTAGTTCAATACTTGGGGATACAGTTTTGTAAACTCATGAATCTTTAAAAGGTAATTCACAAAATAAAAATAAGTACAGCCATGGTGTTTGGTGTAATATTACTATGTGCTCTCTTGTCATCATTGCAGGCAATCACCATCAATTCAATCTATAAAGGCATACAATTAAACAACTTAATATTACATTTAAACACACATAATTAAATGATAAAAAGCATGTTTACTAAGAAAAATGCATTCTATCTATGACAATATCACAATAACAATTTATGGAGCATCATACAATAAAAAAATTAATAACACGCCAAAAGACAATTACTTACACTTTTTTTGATACACAACTTTATTTAATTCTTTTGGCTTTTCCGACTTGATTTCGTTCACAGATAAGCTAGTAGGATTAATTACTTCCTTTTTAGCCACTTAGTAGCATTTTAATACACTGCTGTCTCAAAACAACAAATAAAGATAAATAATAAATAAATATTCATGGACATTTGACACATTGCCATCTAGCTTGTACTATGGAGACTAGACAAATGATAAACATACTTTAAGTTATTGTTTTTTTGTAAATACATAAATACTATAGATAAATAAACACTAAGACGGTAGAAAATTACAATGTTCATCACATAATAATTTGCTACTCATGGGGATCGAACCCACAACTTCCGGCGCAATAGACCAATGCTGTATCGACTACGCTGGTGTTGTCAAACGTCAAATTATTAAATCTCCATAAATTATATGAAACTATATTCTTTAATTCTATTTCAGCGCAAAAGATTTCTCCAGCGGGCAAACCCAAAGTGCAATTACAAGTTGTCCTACACGATGGGACCTGTTCCACGTTTCATTTCGTCAATCCGGGGGGTGCGGAAGCCCAGGCTAAGGACAGGGATCAGGTGAAGATGCTACTGCAAAACCTGTTGCCCAAGTTCAAACGGCAGATTGATGGGGAGTTAGAAATGAAATCTAGGTACGGCGGTTTTTAAAGTATTTAATACTTGTTTATAAATGTAATGAAACTTATTTGCACAAGCATGAGTTAATTTAATGAAGTTGTGAAAATAAAATGTGTTTTTCTTCATTTAAAAGTAATTGATAATGCATATTGTTTAGTTCAGTTCGTATGAAATAATTTTAAATGGCTTTTCTTAGATTCACAACATTTTATGGGCTGGCAGTTGTATATATTATTTCTTTGAAAACATTTGTAGATAAAATTCTCTATAAAATATTTATTAAGAAATAAGATGAAAAAAAGCATTATTCATTATTGTACTAGAGAGATTTTTCTAGTAGATTAATCATTTCTTCTTTCAGGTTATTATCATTGCATCCTATTCTAAAGCATTTATATGAAGACTTAGTTATATCAAAAGTAATTAATAGTGAAGAGTACTGGAATACTCCAACTCTAAAACATTACACAGAATCTACTAATATTAAACAAGAGGCTGGTAAGCATTGAATAATTTCTGTCAAATAAAATTAAAATTATGAATTATTTTAAATTATCGTTTTCAAATTAGTTGAACATAAATAGCTTAAATTTGTAGTGTGCTCAGTTCGCATCGTAATTTTTGGGTTCAATTGTTAAGACAAAAAAGGAGTTATTTCGAAAATAGATTTAGATCTTTTTTTTGATTACATATTTGTTTATTTGCAAAAAAATTTTTAAATTCATAGTTCAAAACTTTCAAAAAATTCAAATTCTTGAAATAGTATACATGTTTAGCTGTTGGTGAACTTATAAACATATTTTAACACAAAAATTTTCATACATCAGGTGTTTCCGGAGCATTTTTAGCAGACATTCAGCCTCAAACGGATGGCTGCAACGGACTCAAGTACAATCTCACACAAGACATTATAGACGCAATATTCAAAACCTACCCTGCAGTCAGGAAGAAACATATAGACTATGTACCCAATAAAATGACAGAAGCCGAGTTTTGGACCAAGTTCTTCCAGTCACATTATTTTCATAGGTATATCGAATTTTATAAGGAGCTAAGTGTCCTTGGGAATTTACTACAAAAACATACATTTTCTTGTCATCCAAGGGCATGTTATTTTGTACGTCTGTTGTTCCAAATACGATAACTAAAGTAACCTCATAGCACATTGCTCTGTGGTCTTCCCCAAAATTTTTATACATTTTCTTAATTCTTTATTTTGGTTATAACTATAATATATATTGAGGCACTCTGAGATCAGATAAAGCGATTTTTAATTATATACAATATACTTACAATGTTATCTCAGAAATAAAAACGTAATCTATACATATAATAAAACAGTAACCAAACCATTTCTGTACATTGAATATTTTTCAAAATAGTAATTGGTACGCAATATGTACGTTCTAAAGATACCAAAACCATGGTTAGAATTTTTTTTTTCTGTTTGTCTGATTGTCTGTTTATCTGTTTATCTGTTTGTATGTGCGTCAATCACGTAATAACCACTGGGCAGATTTTTATAAAATTTCACATGCTGATAGACCAATATTAGGTGCAACTTATAGGCTACATTTTTTTTCGAAAAAAATATCTTTGGGGTGGCTCTC
>LQNK01000869.1:128302-142083 GCA_001586405.1 Phoebis sennae
TTCATTTAACAATTCACAAATTTGAAATACAGGTAAGCGAACAAAACATCCCAATCCCTATTAATAGAAAACGAAAAACAAATCAAAACAAAAAAGCCAGTGCCCGCTTCAAATAGCTTCAGTCGGAGAACTCAAAAATAGTATAACCTCAATTAGCTAAAGAACCCAAAGACGAAAGAAAATTTACGACACTGTTTACGTCTAATCAAACGGTAGCTAACCGAATCAAAGACAATGAAACCAAACAACCATCAAAGGAATCATCGATTATAGAACTGTATCTATAAGAGACGAATACAAAAGGAAAGTGCAAACTTCAAACATGAGGAAACAAGGAAATCCGATACGATTTGTGAAATACCTGACCTGTCAGTGTAAAATTTGTATGAAATCTTTTTCTTCTTGAACTTAGTTTCTGTAAAAATAAAACGAGTCGCTTTACTAACGGACAGTACAGTATCCTACTAGGCATAAGTTTTAAGGCCACGTTTATTTATTACTAGTTTTCCGTAATTTCACCAGTGCGAGCTTATTTTTTTATTTATTTATTTTTATTCTTTATTGTACATAAAAAAAAAACAATAAACATAATGGCTTATTAACATTTAGCTTAATGGCCCAGTCATGCAATGCTCGGCCCCCTTTCTTTTATTGTTGAAGATGTTTTGTAGAATACTAAGAATTACCCTCGGTCGCTTCTTACTACACCTACGGGAAGAAATGGAGTGGCGACACATGTATTCTAACCCGTCGTCACACGGGTAAAAAATATGATCATTCAATATAAATTAATGCATTGTATTTTCTTTCCTTCTCATTTTACTTTCATTGTCTGTATTTTTCTCTATGTTTGGTATTTATTGATATTGCTTGTGTATAGAATAAACTTTCTTTCTTTCTTAATAATTTTTACTCAATAATAATAATTATTTATTCAGTTTAACTTATCTCTAAAACTCTTCTAAAATATAAAAGAAACATTTTCAAGAGGCAAATGCCTGAAACAATTGAATAATTATTAATAAATTATAAATTATAGGATTAAACTAAATAAAACTGATCTTAAATCATTAACAATCTTCACATATTTTAAAGAACGCTTTCACGTATTGTTCCCAAATTCCTGTTAATTGCTCTAAGTTGTTCAAACAGCGCTCTATTTCCTTCTTATCACTAATTGTTATGTGTTATAAAAATAGAGTTTAAAGAGGTATAGAACGCAAGGGTTTCACTCAGCAAAAGCCTATTTTTAACCATACATATATGCAAAATACTTATGAAAAAGGAATTGCCCACAGAGGAACGGGAATTTGATGTGGCTAGCAGAACACATACATTATCTTGTATGTGTTACCTGCTAGCTGTGCCCCACGTTTTCGCCTGCGTATATCTCCTATCTCTCGGGATAGGATTTCTGAGATACCCTGTGTCCTTTTAAGGGTTTCCAACAATCTATATACAAAATTTCATCCAAACCTGTTTAATAATTTAGGCGTGAAGAAGAGACAAACATACAGACTGAGCTACTTTCGCATTTATAATATTAGTAAGGAAGGATATTCATAATGGGTTGCTCTGATAGACAGATCAATTAATATAATATTTTACGAAATATTTTTTACATACATTTTTGCCTTCACTATAAGACAGAAACGTTATATAACAATCTAAATAATTATTATGAAGACTTGAGTACTATCGCTCTATACCTTAATTATAGTCTACAGTTATAACGGTGTTCATTAATTGGTGTTTGTGTTATAATTAACAAGTGATTCGGGTAAAAGTGGGACTTTGCTCTATTTCTGATGAGAAATGTTGTGCAATAGTGTATAATCTGACGTGGTATCATCAATATTTTATTTTGGTAGGATGTTATTGGGCAGAATTAAAACTTCAAAGAAAAAAAGAAAGAAAATATATTTATTACTACAGGTAAGATGCTATATACTTCAGATAAGATTTTTTACGGCCATTTTCAATAATGTATCAATGATTATGGATAGATTGTTATGTCATATTATATGACAATAGATGGACAAAAGTCATAGCAAATGTATCCTTCGTTAGGATATTGAAATCAAAGTAAGTGCAAATAGATAGATTTGTCTGACTTTAGTAAGCAAAACAAGAAATGGATAGATAGAATATTGAAAACGGCCGTTGGACATTTAAAGAATGGTTAATCTTTTTTTAAAATATCTTCATTTATTTTAAATGAACATTGTGCACCTATCGTATTGTATCTATTATATCATATTATATCCCACTAAAATTATAAATACGAAAGTTTAGGATGTTTGCATATATGTGTGTTCGTTACTCTTTCACGCAAAAACTACTGAACTGATTGTGATGAAACTTCGCATTCATATAAGGACCTACGAGAACATAGACTATATTAAATCCCACATGTTACACTCGGGTGACACTACAGGGCGCGGCTATTTGTATTATAATTTGAAAAATATTATTGTGTTTGATAAAAAATTGCGCCGGATTAATTTAACGTCTTTTTATCCTTTTCTTTATATTGAAACCGACGTCACATATTAAAATTAATTTGATACAATTAGTGTTTTTTCAGATGCATAAAAAAATCAGTAGAATGACATTGTTGCAATTTTCATTAACTAATTAAGTGAATTTCGTCCCACGGCATTGTACTACACGGTCAAAATAAAGTGCCATCATTGGTCTACAATACGGTCCGTCAATTGAATAACGATTTTAATGCGCTGTGTGCAGGGGAAACTAAATAGTGATGTGCAGCGCTCACCTTGGACATATCGATAGATTTGAAATTATTAAAATTTCAATTCGGTCTCAAATTATAGATATAAATATTTTTGGATTTTCTATAAAAATACATAGACATTGTATAATTAATTGAACTCAAGTCAATATCTTTGGTCTAGTATACGGTCTGTCAATAAAAAATATTGTGGATAGGGAATTAGTTTGTTATGCGCTAGGTTCAATTTGAACATTTGTAATAAGTATATTGAATAATTTAATAAATAAGTAAATAATTTAATTTGGAATTAATATATGGAAAAGGAATAAAATAGATTAATTATTTAAACCCTAAAAACATCACTCTATCATTTTTTATTAAAAAGTGTATGTGGCATAACGTAAGAAATCATATTAAAGTCTTCTTTTCAATAGTCCATTTTCCTTAAAATATATTTTAATTTTTGAGTGGGAGCATTTATCGATAAAGCACATCACTACCTAAAGACGCACATAATAGCCGTTCGAGTGGATACGGGACTCTATTGGCATTGTACTAAATCTCGCCATGATCTAGTTGCCAAGATTGCCCGCGATCCCGATACAAGGAGATATTGCGAACGAAACTTATGAATTTATGCGCCGTGATAGGTTTGATTTAGTACGGAAATGCATGGTTTTGTAAAGCCTCTGCCTTTCTATTATTTGATTTGTACGGGTAGTATCGATAATCGATAATCTATAGCTGTAAGTCTACACTATTGCAAAAGCAAAGATATTGTTTAAATACACGCCTTTATAACGGACTATATTGTCGTAATATAGGTTCTGAGCTATATTATATAAATAGTCAGCTTGGAAATTATATCAAATAAATACGCCCAAACGTAATTTTTGATGCTAAATCGGTCTATAAATATATGCACCAGAGATATGCGGTAACATACATAAAAAATACGGTCGAGTTGAGAACCTCCTCCTTTTCTTGGAAATCGGTTAAAATAACACGTAGATGATGTACGTAGTAATATTGATAATGTTACGTAATTGGATAAATTAGACATTTTACGATATTTTACGTTCTTGATATTATGATCTAAGATAAAGGAATAATTGTAAAGCTAAGTGTAGTTGTTGAAGCTTTATCGGTTATCTTGTAATTCGCGATTTATTGTTGATCGGTACCACGTAATTTTCCGTGCCGTTAACTAAATAAAAAGCAATAAACCGTATTTATATTGTCTACAGTATCGTGACATATTGAAAATAACATTTTGAAAAAGTATACTTCATTAATTAACGTTTTGTAACTACTCATTGGTTTTTTATGAATATTTTGTACTTTTGCAGAGGATCGGCGTGAAGCAGTATTGCACTGTGAGCACATTTGTACGATGAGCGGGTGCCCGGAGGCCTATATTCCCATCCCTTTCCTCTCCCGTCCTTTTCTCTTATCATTAATCCTCTCCTCATCCCCTCCCCTTCCTTCAAGCCGGCAAGGCATATGCGACACTTTGATATTGTAGATATTCATGGGCTGCGGTCAGTCACATCAGGTGAACCGCATGCCGCGCCTTTGCCTTTTGTCGTTAAAAAAATACTGGTTATAAGTCAGTAAATGCCTGTATCGTATGCATCTGACGCATGATATTTGACGGATCGTAATATTCTTTGTATACAAATGCGTTTACGGGTCCGCATCGTACAGATCGCATTTTCTATAAAAGAGGTAGATGTTTGATCTTTAGGCCGACTATTTCGATCGATACTATAAAATAATACCTACACATAATTCTAAATACTGTTTCTTTACACTTATAAATTCTGTACCACCAATTTAACATATATACACAAAAAAATAGCTAGAACATTAAACTTAACTGAACTCCACTTAACATTTCCCATCAAAATAAAAAACACTTCCCAAGCATATTTCATTTTAATCGCGGCCCATTTTAATCCACATGAGCCCACGTTTGATATCCCTGTTGCAACCAAATTAATTCTTTTGCGACCACATTAGTGTCACCTAATCTCACTTTTATGCGGTTTCTATTTAGGAACACCTTAACATTTGTATATCGTGAACCAAGGACTGACGGCTACTAAATTATATTTCTTCAGCGATATAAATAGCTACGGAACTTCCAATACTGTTTTTGTTCTTTAAAAAATCAAAGCTGTACTACAAAAAACGCAATGGAATGCAAAGAAATATTAAATCAACGATAATGCTCATATTTCATATTTATTAGTCAGCTTTAATGCGGGAGTTTATCATGTTAATTTATTTTATGAAAAATTAAATGTTAGATAGTGTCTGAGAAATGGTTTCTTATCAAATATTTTCGTTTACTGGAAAAAATGAGTTTATGAGGTCAGGGGTCATATTTCGAGCTGTTGAATTCATGATACGAAGTTTCTTAAATTTAAACAAGCTAGTTTACAGGAATGCGGTTATTATTTAATTGTGAATAATAAAATTTCTTCGCGTGAAATAATTTCGAAATGAGATCAGTTGGCGCGGATTCCTATTCACATTTAAAATTGTTTTAATATACTATTCATTTATAGTGTAACTAGCTGTGCCCTGTGGTTTCACACGCGTATATCTGTTTCCCCGTTCCCGTGAGATTTGATCAAAATCCTTTCTTAGCCGATGCCTACGTCTAACATATATCTGCATGCCAAATTTCAGCCCGTCCAGTGTTTTGGGCTGTGCGTTGATAGATCACTATGTTAGTCAGTCTCTTTTTAGTTTTATGTATATAGGTGTATATCCTTTAAAAAAAATATTGTAACGTATTAATTCTAAAGAAAGAAAGCAAGAAAATACTATCATAATCGTAAAAATATTTTGCAATGTCAACCGAATCATGAAAATTAGTTTTAGCTTATGAATTATATCTATTATAATCTTAATCTTATTTTGTAAGACTTCACAAATATTATTTATTGAAATTTTACCAATAATTTTGTAAAAATAAATGAGCGACATATGAGAAACTATGTATGTCTTTAATTGTGTTTAATTA
The DNA here is from genome assembly GCA_001586405.1 of Phoebis sennae. Classification (NCBI taxonomy): domain Eukaryota; kingdom Metazoa; phylum Arthropoda; class Insecta; order Lepidoptera; family Pieridae; genus Phoebis; species Phoebis sennae. The sequence goes on from LQNK01000869.1 coordinate 134,074, forward strand.
GTCTAAACATTTCAAATTGTGTTGTGATAAATATGGTTGTCATGCCTGCAATGCACGATTACTTATTATTTATTTAAAGCTTCTAGTATCTTCCAAAATAGTAATATAAGTCAGCTTATTATTAAACCTACCTTAAAGAAAGAAAGAAAGAAATATTTATCACATAACTACACACAAGAAGTAGTATGAAAGGATTAATTATTCCTTTGATTTAATTAATCCTTTCAACGAAATTAAGGATTAATTTCTTTGAAAGGATTAATTAATGTAAAAACTGTATTTCACGTCAGTAAATAGTAATCGATATTAACTGCTAGCATATGATCGAGTCAAGGGCCATGCATCGTTCTGAGAAGCAATTGCAGCCTATTAAGACGATCACAAGCCAATTGAGGTACTGAATGGTTTTGAATCGCTACATGTCCAATGAATATTGCACATTGAATTTGAGGAATTCTCATTTTTATGGACGTCTTACACCCGTATTCTAATACGTACCTTAAGTATTTCTCGACTCCACTCAACTATAGTTCGGTCTCTTTGGTGGATACTCCAGTTATGTCAAACCTTTATCTTAGAATACCGAATAATATTTCTCGACGTTATATTTGACGTAACCTTAGCCATGGTTGGGAGTAGAAGAGTATTACGGTAACTTCTTAAAATACGGGTGTAAGTTTACTTCAATATTAGTATCTTAGGCATCAATTCAGCCAATCTGTATAGAAATAAACCATGTGCTCAGAAGATAAATGCAAAAGTTTGTGAGGACGTATGTATGTTCGTTACTCTTTCACAAAAAAACTACTGAACCGATTATGATGAAACTTGGTATGCATATAGCTAAGGGTTCAGAGTAACATATAGACTACTCCTAATCCCGGAAGTGCCACGGGATCAAAAGTTACGCGGGTAAATCGCGGCTAGTATGAAATAAATTATAGCGGTAAAACGAAATGGAACGCAATACAATTGTTGTATACCAATTAAGGCAGTGAATTGATAACAAATCACAGCTCACAACGACAATTAAACACCGCAATTAACGAATAGCCAAGGGCAGTGCCGCTACAAAACTTGAGCACTACCGGTGTATTAATACTATGTATCTTTTGATAGATATAAAGAATAATATTTGCTTAAAATGTAGTATTTAGGTACGTACTTAAATACAAATGAATCGACATACCATCGTATGCTACAGTAAGCAAAGTGTGTTTTATAGAAATTAGATAACTAATAGTAGTAGATACTGCTGCTTCGATTAGACAAAACTTGAGCACTACCGGTGTATGTACTAATACTATGTATCTTTTGATAGATATAAAGAATAATATTTGCTTAAAATGTAGTATTTAGGTACGTACTTAAATACAAATGAATCAATGGTAAAGCAAGCAAGCAATTTGTTTTGTATAGAAATTAGATAACTAATAATATAATTAACGGGTAACCAAGAGCAGTACTACTGCTTCGATTAGACAAGACTTGAGCACTAGTATGTATCTTTTAGAAATTTTATAGATATGAGTACGATAATATTTGCATAAAAGGTGACGTTTACGTTCTTAAGTACGACCCGATTGGCGCAGTGGATACAGTAATGGTCTATTACGCTGGAGGGTGGGTTCGATCCCCACGAGGAGGAAATAATGATGTGTGTTTTATAGAAATTAGATAAATAATAATATCTTTGCAAAAAAATAAAGTTGCCCTCACTGACAAACTTAATGTTACTTTTCAATGTATTAATAGAAATACAAAAAAACAAAGAAACGAGGAAAACACATATTTTTTATGTCAGTTCGGTAAATGTCTACTATAAACAATGTTTTACGTTACAATCACACAGCCTCCTGACAGTCTTATCCGCCGCAAGCTTGCAAATTCAAATTCACTGGTCACTTTAAATTCAAACCGAGTGCAATATTAAGGCAATATCAGTACCATCTCCATCGGACGAATCGTAAATCGAATATTAAAATCGATTACAATGGCCAATCGGTTCTAATCATTTTTGACACCGGAACCGATTTATAACCGGAATATCTCTACCGTTATTGCCTATTGTTGCAATTTGAACGTTTTCGTGGAAAATGTGTATTTAAGTACGCAATTTCTTTAAGTTGAATTGGTTCTACGTCGTTACGTAGCTTTTCAAAGAGTCTCATTTTCATATCAGCTTTTGAAGAAAATTACAATACCATGATGAAAGATTACTTTTTATACATCCATGATAAGTAGAAGTTACTAAAATTCTAATTCTAAAATGTTAATGAATGTTTAACAAACATTTTTAAGTCTAGGTCTTTTACATGTAATTTTAAATATTGTTGCGTATCAACAAATTAGTGTTGAACTTTCTAAAAAAATACAATGAATACATATACGAGAGGTAACATTTGCACTTAGTCGTTAAGACCACAATTGAAAGGATAAATTAGTAAAAATCTCCCAAAAATCCCAAAGTTTATAAGAGGATAATTCATAATAATAAACCTATCAATGTAGCCAGCAAGTCTAGAGCACTTTAACATTGTAAATAGTCTGTAAGTCGTGACATTTACGCCAACCCATTTTCCCTTTCCGCAATATACAGAAATACGCTGCTCTGGATAACACTTGTCAGTTATACTTTATTACAGTGACTATTATGATTCGCAGTCAATGATATATTATAATTACGTTATATGCATTCAAAACACCGTGAAAAAATGCGACCCGTTATTTTTTGACAATCACTATAAGTTGATAAACATTGAAATCATAACATTTAAAATTATAACTAATTTATTTGAAAATATAAAAAATATCTGTATTTTACCTATGATATGATATCTTTCACGCTTTATTTTTATTTTTCTCATAGTTTGTGCATTTTCTAATTACACACGAAGGCATTTTATAGAGTTCTCTAGTAATCAAGCCACCGTTGCAGTGTAAAGTTTTGTCAACAATCGTTATGTAATTGGTTACTCGCTTGGGCGAGTGTGGATATATATATATTTGCCAATTTGAAATCTCAAAATTAGCGTGTCAGTAACATATCTATAGTTATATAATATCATTGATCGCAGTAGAATTTGTGATCTGTGCCAGGGGTACCCAATCTTTTTCAATCTGTGACGCGAGACGAATTTAGCTACATGCTTAAAAGCCTTAGTGAATTCTAGTTTTTCAAATATGATTGAGCAATGAATAATAGTAGAATATAAATAAGGAAGTAAGGATTGAAATATTGTAAATAACGAAAATATACAACTGCATGCTACGCTTGCCTGCTTAATCATTAAAAAAAATAGTTGTCGGCTTGTGTCTAGAGTGGTTAAGTAACTAGTAACGATACACGTTATGGGATGTCAATCATAACAGTCAATAGGTTTAATATTTTCCTGTATGTATATCAAGCCATGTACAGCAACTATAGAGAGCACACCTACAAACAACACACATTATCATGTACAGTCAGAAGCATATATATGTGACCATGGGCAGATTAACTAAAATATCTGCCGAAAGGTCGGATTCAATAATATCTGACCCACGTACCCAGCAAAAATATCTGACATCAATTAGGCGGCAATAATATATTTGACTCGATTCGATTTAAATCGAAACCAAATAATTTAATAACAAATTTGTCCCGTGTGGCGACGGGTAAGAATACATGTGTCGCCACCCCATTTCTACCCGTGGGTGTCGTAAGAGGCGACAGAGGGTAATTCTGCTGTATAACATCTTCAGCTACAAAAGAGTGGGAGCCGAGCATAGCATGATTGGGCCAAGCTCGCACCGGTGTAATTACAGGCGGAAAACCGGCGTGAAGCAGTATTGCACTGTGTTTCGTACGGTGAGCTGGTGTCCGGAGGCCTGTATTCCCATCCCATTCCTCTCCCATCCTATTCTAAATCCTTTAAAAAAAGTTTGTCTTATATTATGAAGAAATAAATTAATAAAAATATATTAACACAAAATAAACCCTTATTCTATTCATAGTGTTTGAATTATTTTGTTGTTTGACGTGGCGTTTGACACTATTAACAAATTAAAAAAACTTTTTTCTGATAAAAAGTCGATGAGTAATTATTATCAAATGTTATTTTCGCCTAATAATTGATGTGAGATATTTATGCCGCGTACGTGAATCAGATATTATTAAATTCATCCCTACGGCAGATATTTTTGCTAATCTGCCCATAGTCACATATACATGCTTCTGACTGTACATAATAATGTGTGTTGTTTGTAGGTGTGCTATCTATAGTGGCTGTACATGGTATGGAATGGATATTTTTGCTAATCTGCACATAGTCACATATATATGCTTCTGACTGTACATAATAGTGTGTGTTGTTTGTAGGTGTGCTATCTATAGTGGCTGTACTGTATGGAATGTATATTTTTGCTAATCTGCACATAGTCACATATTGTATATGCTTCTGACTGTACATAATAGTGTGTGTTGTTTGTAGGTGTGCTATCTATAGTGGCTGTACTGTATGGAATGGATATTTTTGCTAATCTGCCCATAGTCACATATATACGCTTCTGACTGTACCATGCAACATTGAATGAGCTCGTCACAGGTACATAAAGAGGCTGTTAATCTATGATGAGGGCACTGGGCAGTGAGGTGTCAGAGAACAATGCATCGTCCCCAAGGTCGCTCCATACTCTGATGCAAACAACACCTGCATACAAAACAACTTATGCAATGTATCTAGTTTCAATGTTCGTGGAAGCAGATTTATTGTTCGAACCTTTTTTGAGAGCTAAGTCAATTGTAGGGATCATGTCTATAGTTACTTATACGCAATTTAAGTATTTCACGATGTATTTTACCAAGTTTTAGTTGTCGATCTAGTTAGACCTGTATTCATGGTGTAGGTATATACAGAAAGTTATGACGGTTCAGAAAAATATATTTTATGTAACAGAGAAGTATTGTGCGACAATGTCCAATGGGTGCATCGAATTTTATTTTTAAACAAATCGAATTCAATTCAATTCATTTTCATTCCAAAAATGTCAGTTCCTCTGCCATTTGGTAAGAAGCAATTTGTATCAATATTCTCAAACGAACAACAATGTATGTAACACATCGTGAAATTAATTCCACTACATCCGTCATATCAAAGGAATTTGTGGCTTATTCTTACAATTATATAACAATAATATTACACGATTTGAGTCTTGAATGTATTGCTCGTAAGTTTCATTTTGCTATACCAAGTTATCAATTTCAAGCAGTTTTTTCTCCGTTAAATTGTAGGTTTAACTAACGATTTTATAATGATCATATTACACTCACGGTATACAGGTAGCAAATAGTATTTTTGTAGGCAATCAATTTTGTTGACCGAATCGTTCGCGGCGTAACTAATGACTTCCTATGTGTCTGTCTGTCTGTCACAATGTATTGGTGGTTTTTGATGAGGTTTGTAAGTATGGATCACTATCTTCACTATTTACGAAATACGTTTACTTCATAAAAGTTGTTTTAGAGAAAGACCAATACATGTACATGTTGTACATGCATTAGTTAACAGTAATTCAAATGAAATGACACAATTGATATTTAAATCATAACATCTCCACTGTTAGCGACGCGCCATTAAAATATATATTTTATTTATTTAATTGTTTATTTCTTTTTCAATTTTAAGTTAATTTCCTAAAGTAATAATCTGTGGTGAACTGTATTATTTATCTTAAATCGTATATTTGGCTAGTCTTTATTTTCCACACCTCGACTAATCAACACCACAGTCTAAAGAGTACATCACGCTATCTCAGTTTTCGAGGTGCCTATTACAATTACTTTTACAGCAGATATATTTATAACTAGCTGTACTTCGCGGTTTCACCCGCGTATATCTGCGGTTCCTGTGAGTTTCTCGGGTTTCAAAAAGTCTCTATACCTACAAAATGTCAAATAGAGTTACATTAGCGTATATCATTTTAGGAAGAAGTAAGGATCTAAACTAGAGTTTTATTCTTTAAAAAGAGTCCCCTCCACGTTTAACTAGCAACAGGACATCATTAAGAATCGAACTATTTCAGGGAGCGGATAGTCAAAAAATCTATATTTGGAATAAAAAAAGTACAACTCTAAGCGGATACGCACGCGACGATCTTAAAGCGACTTTTTAACAATTAATCGCTTCCTTGAGCCTGTATTTCCTATTCGTGTCGAGATGTCGTTGTGGAAAGATTAATACGTTACTGTGTACAATGAATGGATGAAATGTATGGGTTGTGTGTGGACATTTTGAGGTTATGTGTGTTAACCTTTGTTGACTTCAAGATATTTTTCCTAATTGTTGTGTTGATATTTTTAATTTTATTATTTACAATTTATAATTTTGACAATACTTTTAATAATAATGGGATTCTAAGATTTACGCTATTCTATTTTCCGGAGGCCTGTATTCCTATCCCATTCCCCTCCCATCCTGTTCTACTCCACTCCCAACTTCCTATCATTGATCCTCTCCCATTCCTTCAAGCCGGCAAGGCATCTGCGACACTTTGGTGTTGTGGATGTTCATGGGCTGCGGGCACTTAACATCAGGTGAACCGCATGCTCCGCTTGCCTGCTATCACAAAAAAAATTGCAGTGGCTCGCGTTTTCATCCGCGTATATCTATTTTCCTCTTTCCCGTAGGATTTGATCAAAATCCTTTCTTAGCGGATGTCTACGTCATAACATCTACCTGCATGCCAAATTTCAGTTCAATCTCCCAGCTGTTTGGGCGTACGTTGATAGATCACTATGTCCGTCAGTCACCTTTGAGTTATTAAATATGAGAACTAGATATCTTTAAAGCCTAGAATTAACAAAATAAAGAAAACTGTGGTAAAAATTGTGGTAGTGCTAGGAATTGAACTGGACAGACTCAGTTATTATGTTTTAAGACGCTTACATATGGAGTAACTATATGTATATTCAAAAGTTCGAATGACAATAACTTAAACTTAAGATCATAGGTAATATAAATTTTTCCTATTAGGGTTTAACGTTTGCATAAAATATACAATTTCCATGAAGTATTATTGTATTCAGTAAACATTTATTCAATAAAGTCATAAATATTAAATGCACGTTATATTCGGTATTGGGACAAACGTGGGATTATTTCGCGTCCTTGATTTATTTAAATTTATAGCAAGTCGCATAATATGTACCTGAATCTACGTATTATTTTTAATCTGTGCTATTATTCTCAGTTGTAGTACATGTTACATAGATTCGTCTTATGATTGTCTTTGAGAGTAAAGAAATAGAAAGTGCACCTGTGTTGGCGCGTACACTTGTGCACTATAATATCTCCTGCGCAACTGGCTAGTCTCTGTTAAGATTGTCCACTATGGCCGATATCGGTCAGAGAACTATTATTATTTATGATTGTCTATAAACACTCTTAAAATTCGGTTGTATGTATGTATGCTTGTATGTCCATTTCTTTAGCCCTACTGCCCAAACGGCTGAGTCTAGAAAGATTTTGACATGTAAAGTATTGTTAGATTCGTTAGAATAATTGTAGTTACAAAAAAGAAAGTAGGAAGAATTTGGTAACACGTTAAATCAATAATTGTAACGAATAATCTACTCTAAATATGCAAAAAATTGCCCATTTTCCAATAAAAAATTATGGTATCAAAAAAAATTACCTATCCATATAATTTGGATCAAATACAAATAAAATAATTATTCAATCTTAGTTACAGTTTGCATTATCTCCATTGCTATCCCTGAGGATATTTAGTAAATATTGTATACAAGAAAGAGTTTATCTAAAAAAGCTTTAAACAAGGTTCACCTTTGCCCCTGAAGAGAAATTGTTCAAAGAAACAGATGTTAATACATCTGCCATGCCACGTGCCCTGACACAAGAAACTACTAAATTTTGAACCACTTAAAAGTCAAGTAATTTTTAAACAATTACGGTGAAATATATGACATACTGACTTCCGACTTCCTTTGTTTATGCTTCAGGTTATGAAGTA
>LQNK01000869.1:154333-197806 GCA_001586405.1 Phoebis sennae
TGGCTTGGCTCACGTGAATTTTCTACGTAAATTTTTGGGAATAGTATGTTTTTGGCTAATTTTCAAAAAAATCCACTTTCCATCTGGTGAGGTGACAGTATAGAAAATAAATAAATCATTTATTTAGCGTAACGAGCAAATTAACAAATTTACTGTTAAAATCATAAGCGTTTTCATTTAGCATCAAAAACGTCATGGAAATAGGTGGTCTACGCCTCTACAGAGATCTACGGAATAGCTATGAATACCTAACTAACTTCAATCTAATTTTTACGACTCATCGTGAAAAAAATATTATTAGACATATTTAAAACTAATAATATTACTCAAAAGATTAAGTACACAGCATTCATCGTAAACATGAGACCGATAAAATTAATAACTTATATAGTATAGTAAGATAGTTAATGTTTATTTGCTTTGTACCTGTTTTTATTTACTCTACAATGATGGAAACAATAATTTGACCCATTAATTATATTATTAAACTATCACTTAACAACAAATAAATATTCCTAGATAAGTAACAGCAATTATTATTTTTAATATTAATCGGATCTGTAGGCAGTTAGGAATAATTTAATTAAACTTAAGCAGTTCGAAATTCAAAATGTATTTTTTTAAAGAAATAAACCAAAATCTTGTCGATTTCTATACAATTGAGAACAAAGTTCAATAATTTCCGCCTGTCGCCGCTTCCTCCGGACGGTGATAAGAATACTATCGTAGCTTGTCACTTTCTATTGATTGACGCATCCAATATCCGTCATATTTATGATGTCCTAGTACTTTGGATCCGTTACGTTTGCCTTAAATGTTTTTATTTTTTATCGATTGTGTGTGATATTATTATTTATTTTTAACGAAATAGCGATCTAATTCTAAGCAATTTCTATTATTTTTGTCGTGTCATAATATTTTTGGTTTTGTCTTTCTGTCTGTCACAACTGTCGATACAAACTCAATTAATTACTTTAAGTTTACGAAGAGGATTTTTAATATTGACAGAATTTCTAATTTTTCTAACATCCAAAACATGACAGAAAAACAAAAAATATTTTTAATACTTATGCCATAACAATAACTCGAAAATGCACTTAACATACACGTAGAGTAATAAAGACAAAATAACATTTAAACGCATTCAAATTTGGAATCCAAGATGGCCGCTACCAGAGTGACCACAAATGGTCCCGTCACGGTAATCATGGGACACTAATATAACCACGCATCACGACTTAGATAATATTTCTTTTGTTTTGCTTTAAGAAGCACCGACGGTGAACGTGACAATAAATCTATAATCTCTAAGGATTCTTGTAATTAGTCTGATATAAGATGTTATCACGTAATGCGTAGCTTGTAAATATTGAGACGTATGGTATAAATAATGTGCTTTAAGAAGATAAGTATAACTGTAAAAATTTAATCTCAGATTTATATTTTTATACTAACCTAACTTAACCACTCTCTATTACTCCCTAGCTATTAATTTATATATTTTAAGTGTATCTTTTGTTGTTTGTTCAACAACAAATAAATAACATGACATGACTTAATGACCATTCTATTAACACTTTAACGAAGTTTATAATAGTGAAATATTTGTGTGTATAGTATAATGAAATGAGAAGAAATTGCCGCAACGTCATATGAAATTATGTATTTGTTGTTTATTATTATTACAGCATAATTAAAATTCTATCATATTGATTCATAGATAATATTGTTTGACACTTCAAACAAATCAATGTTTTATTAGTTAATGAAGGGAATTGTGTAACATAAGAGTCGTTAAATCTAAAAGGTGTTGCCCAATAAAGATAATTTTGGTATTGCCATGCTTTTAAATAATCGCTTAACTTTACGATGTGTCTCTAAATACAAAAGTGATACATTAGTTTTGTAGGTGACAAATAACTGAATGAATGAATGTGTAGTGTATGTTTGTATGTAGGTCTTGATTTATTCATTTTAAGGCGAGGTCTAGCTCGGAGCGAGCCACTTTAGTTTCATATTAAACTTTTGTCAATTATTAAGTCATTTCAAATTTGTAAAACTTATACTTAGTTTTTTTTGTCAGGTCTACTATCAGAATCTGGAAGTAATTTATTTTGTTGTAGTTACTGTTTAATTTGTTATTACATCGGAAAGTTGCACAATTACTGTCAAGAATTTAAAGAAGTTAGGTTTGATCCCAGATAGTTAAAATAATCCCAGATATTGCGAAGAAACAATATTCGTCAATCTCCTTTATTTTGTTGATAGAACCAGGAGTCAAGACATTAAAGAAGTTCAATCCTAAATTGTAAGAAAAACAGTGAAACAGATGTGAAAAGCAATGCATTTGGGGAAGAAGATTATAAAAATAAAGATGGCCCCCGTGCCACGTGACCAGTATTAAATCAAAACAAAACACCGTCGCTGTAATTCAATAAAACAAAAGCGGCCAGTGATTGTCTCAATCACATGAGAGGAGCATTATCTTCGATTGTCTGAGCGGTAGGGATGTATCACTGTTAAAATTATCGATATCGATACAGAAAATGAATATTTCAAGTGAGATTTTAGGGCAATAACAAAAAAATAATTGACGATGCTTAAATGAATTTAGATTTTTATGAACGTGGAAAAATGCTACTTCCCGTTCAACATTTATAAAAAATACGAAACTGTTAAACAAATAAAACACATCTCTTTTTGTGACACATTGCATATAGTTTATTTTGCAACAATATTATAAAAAATCATCTTACATTAAGAATCATGTAAATGCTAAGAAGATAGAACCCTCATTGAATTTAAAAAGCAAAATAAATTCCTATCAATTTTAAACCGTGTTACAATAAATCCTAAATGTAAGCAGGTAACCTTAAATTATATTGCAGCTAGTCATATTGTTAGTAGGTATCGTTAAAAAATAATAATTCTCTTGAGTCGATATCATCAAGATTATCAATCTCCCCATCTCTACGCCCCATCAAAGACAAACTGAGCACTTGTCACAACACAACACAACGTGGACTCTAAGGTTAAGTGTTAAAGTTCAATTTGATTTGAACGGCTTTTCAATTCGATGGTATAAATTGTAATAAATTTCAATTAATACGATGACAGCGTATTGTCTTATGAGATTCGGTAATGGTACGGCGTGCGAACTTTTACAATGTCAAATTTTAACTATAGATAAATTCATCCCTGAAGACGCACCCCACTATACTTCTCTAAGTTGACAGTATATATATGCAAGCTTCCGCTTGTGTGAAGTTTTATAGGTACACACTCATTATCCATGTGTGCACACCCACATTAAAAAAATAGACCAATCCAGACAAATTATTGCATAAGTATTGTTAAATATTTCCAAATTCAAAAATTGGCGGGGCGCATCGTCTTGGATGGTACTATCTATAATATACACATAGAATAGAATTTTTCAAGTGGGCTTTCAAGCCAAAGCCTGAGGCAATGATGGACATCGAAGGTCAACAGGAGCCTCTTAACTTGATTTTGATTTAAATTGAAATTCATATTTCATTCTAAAACATATTTATGACCCAATAACGCAAGCGGTCATTTCTAAATTTGATATTTTTTAAGTATTGAAGATGGATTCAGTTCGAGTTCATATAGAAATACATTAATTAGTGGGTCGGAAAACTAAAATCGGTAAACAACAAAACAAAAACTTTAAAGAAGAATTTTGGTCACGACACAAGAATAATATTTAAAAGTCGTTTGCAAAATGTTATTTAAATGAAATTGCTACATAATAAAATAAAAATGTTGTTTTATCGGATAGCCACTGGTTGTTTATCTTTATTTCCCACGCAAATGTTTTCAAATAATATTATACAGAGTTTTTATGCATAGAATCGTGTTTAAATAATATAAAAAGCGAGGGTTTAAACTTTTTACAAAAAGATTAAAGAAATATCAATCCTACTAAAAAATCAATAAAAATTCTTGTAACTTTTCTATGTTATGTCGAACAAATAATATTATTTTTATTATTTTCTTGAGGATACGTTATAAGTAAGTACCGAACAGACCTTCAGGTCTGTTCTTTCCATTTTGAAATATTTTGCAGAGATCGAAAAAGCTTGACTTAAAGTTCTTGACGTAATATGGAAAACGTAATACATATAAATCAAAATTACAATGTCTTGATTAACAATATAAACGTATTTAATATGTAAAAGAAGAATTTATACCACCACAAATAAAACAAATGAAAGCTACGCAATTTAAAAATAACCATTATTAACACTAACAAATTAATACCATACAAAGCGTCTTCAAAAACGTCCTTTTAAAATGCCTCAGTGAAATACTACCTAATTATACAGGCAAGCGCTTACAGGGTATTGTCCTCACAATTTATTGTGATAGTGTTATGTAAAGTGCACGTGGTTAAATGCACTTGTTGTTTTATTGTTTATTGAATTCATTTTGTAATACTCTGATGCCATTTACGTAGTGCGGATATGTTACCCTTTTATGATAGCCGCTAGCGAGTTTTAATTTTAAAATTAAAACACTGGTAAAAAACAAAATTTACACCATCCAGTGCCAAGCAAAAGTATATTGTTTGTTTATTTGTCTTTACGCGTTATCTAGTGAACTTTTCTTGAAATGTGTAGGGAGAAGAACATTGGTTAACTTTTACCCCAAAAACTAACTATTCCCGCGGCATTTACGTGGTAATTTAAATAATCGATAATGGGTTATCACTCCAAGATTTTGGTAAAATCCTTTAATAAGCTGGTGACTAAATATAAACATGACATAATAAAATTTCTCTCAGGATTTTTAAGCCCCCAAAATGAAAGGGCAATGCTTATAAATAGAGACCGCTTGACCGAATTTTGAAGTGAATAATTATTAAATTTAGTAATACGTTATTTCATAACAATTTGTTATAAAATCTTTAAAGATAAACAAGAGGTTAACATTCAAGTGTATGCGTTAAACGGAGCAAGAAAAATGCAAAAAATATACAACGGATGAAGTAATAGCTATGTAAATGAATTGGAAATTTGCATCCTTTCATCGTTTTTTAAATCTTAAAGCTGATATTAGAAACAAGTTTTTAGCTTTTTACGGGAGTTGCTGCGTATATAATATTTGTCTATGTTATTTGATCCTTAAAGTTCCGACTATAAGTTAAAATTATTTATAGGCGTAACGCATCTTACGTAATTTCCATTCGCATTACGCCCCGGGTTAAAAATCACATAACCACTCGGATATGATAATGGCAAGCGATGGATGCAATAGAATATTCAAATTTTACTTCATTTGCCGTTGAGTGAGCACGATTAATATTTCTATACTGACATCAGAAATCATTCCCGCTTCCTCGTACGTGGAGTGCATTCTATCATCATCTGTCCTATTCGAACTTTCCTTAATTGGGAACGTGTGAAAGGGACGGCGAGTGTTTGAAGAGCGTCTTATAGCAGTCCATCATCTATATTCGTGGTGGCTAGTGGAATATTATCGAAGCTTCCGGTGTTAAGTCATTGACTTGGAAGGCTCGGGGCTAGAAGCATTTTTGACAAATTTTAAATGATAAGAATAATATGTAGACTTTGAGTACAATTGTTTCGACATTCAAATATATCTTGAGTCAATCCAGTTAACATTTGAAAGACTTGAATTGGACTCGGCTAAGCAGGCAACGAAAAGATAATTATATATATTCTTATCTAAAATATTTGATAATGAACCTCTTAGAATTTTTTTTAGGCTAGCATCTTCTGTATTCTATATAATTAATTCACGTGAAGTCTTCAGAAAATTCAATTTTCCTATCCAAACAAAATTCGCGAAAAATTACCATTACGAATTTAAATATATCTTATATATCTCAATAACATTGAAAAAGTCAAAGAGTCACGTTTACATAAAAAAAACTAAAAATACATTTCATCTTTTAAAATCTATCACCATAGTTATATCAATAGAAATATTACAGGTATTATAAAAACTGCACGTTACCACCGGCCCAAGAATAGAACCCTGCGGAACTCCCGAAGTGTCGCGGCTTTGTATTGCAGGTATTTAACATGTGCAAAGATGATCAAGTACACCTTGTAAATATTAATCGCTCCCCATATAAGAGTGCGCCGTTAGTAACCGGTACCGCGCGTTGCCTGCATTGTTAATTGAATTTGTTAATTAAATGTCGTCTTGGTTATGTTTGTCGATTGCTATCCGCTGTTCTACTCTACCGTGGCTTTAAATTACGTTAGTATTTAGGTGTAAATGAATGATTCCAACCGCGTGCGTAATTAAAATAGTTGGGTAAATGTATCGTCTCATAGATTGTATTTCGTAAAGCTATTTTTCTTTGATTCGCTTTTGATCTTTAATCTTTATTCAAACTAGCATCAACGTTTTACCTAGTATTTTGAATACAGTCGGCGAACATAAATAACGTTGGCGTTTGAATATAAAACAAAATTCAATGTAACATCTACCAACTTTCACTGAATGAATAAAACAGCCACACACGAGCTTTTAAAATTCGAGCCACTATTCTGTAAACCGTTCGATTAACAAGAAAGAATTTTGTCACGACAAGATCCAAGAATTCGTAATGAATGTAGGGAATGCTAATGCTTGTCACATTTGTACTCGATTGACGACGTGTTATTACGTTTTAAGTCCAGAATTGGGCCGCCTCACATATTTGTGGGAATCGCGTCTGTCAGGGAAATTGGAAAACCTAAATATAGTTTCAATTTCTTTAAAAAATCTAAAAATAATGTTACGAGGAATGTAAACAAGGTAAATTCGTTGCATGGACTAATCAATTATTTTTAGACTAATTTATTGCTTGGAATTTGTTGAGTTAAAGATAACACTATCTTGATTTCAAGAATTTAAAATGTGCACCATGTACTCCCTACTCGATTGGAATTTCACACAATCTTGCGTTTCCCATATTTCGCATTCGATATTATCTTTTTCCTGTCGTTCCGTTGGAAATCAAAAAACGGAATTTATTAGGTGTCACTGTATAAATAATTTCCAACGAGGTGTCGAGCTTATCACCCACTATTGTCCAATGAGATTTTATCTCCGTATTGTAATGTTTTGGATCGTGAAATGCATCGGGAATAAGGCCGCCTTCTAAGAAATGGTTCTTTGTTAAAAACGCAAGATCCGGGCGAGGGATGAATAGGTAAACAATATTTAATATCACGCCGCATCACATATTAATTCAATTAAAGAAATAGAAGCGTCTAAAATTACAAAATAGACACTTTTTGTAATTATTGATTGAAAATAGACACTTTTTGTAATTATTGATTGAAATGATGACTGTAAAATTCATATTTAGGTCCCCGCTGTGTAGATTTTTTTCAAAACTTAACAATTCAAAGCTGTCATTTACAAAGCCTAAGTTCTAGAACGCGATGACAGATTATAAATTATTTTTGAACAAAAAATCTCGAATCTTGATTTGTAGAGCCACCATTTTATTAGCCCCAACCAAAACAAACTCAAGTGTGTCTATTAATACCAGTATAACGTTTTAGAGAAGTAAACGCCGAGGTCTATCAAGTGGAGTGGTTAACTAATCTAGCGTATTGGTCCACCCACGGACGCCCCTATTGTTACGATTGTTTTTGGGTTCTCTAGCAAAAGGGTCCTCTATTGTTTATGTGTATCAAGCTAATTTGATTTTCACCTGATTTCTATGATTACTACCGCTTATCACTACATAGTATAAAACAAAGTCGCTTTTTCTGTCATGTGTCATGTTGTATGTCCCTATGAACGCTCAAATCTTTAAAACTACGCAACGGATTTTGATGCGGTTTTTTTTAATAGATAGAGTAACTCATGAGGAAGGTTTTTATGTATAATATCATCCATTAAACCCGTGCGAAGCCGGGGCGGGTCGCTAGTATATGATAAATATAACTATGTAAAAATCTAAGTGACCTAATGGGTTTTTGGAGTGAACTAACTCATTTTTTTGACAAAATTGAATCCGCCTATCTTGTTTTATTTTTTAAGAAAATATTATATAACATAATCTCAGCATAAAAAAATACTACATTTTCAATTAGAAACAATGAAAAGAAGCTCTGTACAAGTCCACAATATTTTCTAACATTGAGTCATCATGTAATGCATTGAGTATTTTATAATAGCTATAAAATGTCGTGTAATTAGATCACAAATGAATTATGTAGTAGATTCAAGATAAATGATTACAAAGAATCGATAGAATGAGAATGTCTTCCACGTATTGTGTAAGACAAAACCATCCTATAATAATGTTATTTGTGTTAATAGTGACAGAGTTATTTAAAGTATGGTCAGTGTTGCATATTTTATACTACCTACAACTCGTGGTTTTACTTGCTGAAGCAAGATAGCTTAGCCTCCTTCATGAATCATAATCAGAAAGATATTGAATCCATCCGATAGTTTTCTAGATAAACGCATTAAACAAACAAATAAACAAATTATTCCGATTAATTATACTTTACACTTATACCCGTATTCTAATACGTATCTCAAGCATTCCTCGACTTCACTCAACTTCTGTTAACGAAAATTTACATTCTGAGTCGGAAAAAATCTACTAACTCACGTCCACTCACGTTAAGAAAATTTCGGAGTAGAACATTTAACACCTCAATCCGGTACTTCGATCTATTTATCAATGAAATATGGTATTATGTTATTTTGATCATGAAATTTCGATTGAAATTTGTCATACGATTTGACGAAACCTGAGTGGTTAAGTGGTTAAGGTAACTTCTTAGAATACGGTGAATACGGAAGTATTAGGAGACATTCATTACTTGACGATTATATACAATAATCACTCGTAATAAATATAATATTTTATTTGTACGGAACCCTCTTTTATAGACTTGTGCTTCGCCTATACCAGTAACCTAATTTTTAATGTCTGGCTAAAGAAAGCGTGGATGATCCATTCGCTTTTGTTTTAGATAAAGGATGTTATTGTTAACGTTTACCGGTTAAATCTTGGTATGAGGCGGTTTTTATAACCTAGAAAATATATTGATATAGGACACGACTTCGATTAGCGAATACATAATCGGTGTTATAAAAAGTCGGTTAAAAAGCTTAATATAAATTGATGGCATGTCAAAATCATCAATTTTGAAGAATATCTTAGTGTATATTAGGATCGACCTTTAACAAAAACTTTTTAAATAGATGTCAGACAACGAATCTTAAATATTTTCTTTAAATATATAAATTGTAAACATGATAATGATGAAATTAAAAAAAAGGTTTCCTGTACTCATGGTATGAAACAGCCAATCACATATAAAGTTTTACAAAACTAGAATAAGCTTCAACGAAGTTAAATAGAAGCTTTTACCGCTCAGCCACAGCTGCTGGAGGCGCGGTGAGCTGTGGCCAAACACATCAGTACATTTGTTTAATTCGCATCGCACCGCGCCGCAATTCGCCGGTAGCTGTGGCCTACTTCATACATTGTCTTACATTTGTTTCCATCGCCCACCGCTTGCCGCGATACATAGTACGCCGTAATTCGCTTCGCTGTTAGCTCTGTCTCAGCGGTTAAACATCAAAATTCAACACATGTGATTCCGCCACCATCCGTGACATACAACTAAAACAGTACACCATTTTCAACTTCCTTTTAAATCAATCACAAATAATAAGAAACCTCATTTATAAATAATAGTAAATATAGCAAAGTGTTGGTTACACTCAAATAAACATCTAACGGATATAGTAAAAGTTGTTTAAATTTATGGCCGACATCACAGGGATTTCAGAAGTGCAATCAATTTTATTTCTTTTGAGTTCAGTACATCAATTGAATTTTTCTTTCATACATCAAGGCGGTTCACTGTAAATAAAACATGGCTGGTTATAAAGCACGTTCTTATTATGAAAAACAAAAATATGGAAAAATCGTTTTACAACCGTTTTCAAAGCTGTTGAAGTCAGGCAAATCTATCTATTTGCACTTACTTTGATTTCAATACGCTGTCGACGGATAGCTTTTGTCAATCTAATGACATATAACTTGAGATTACAATCTATCCATTATCTTTGATACATTGAAAACGGCCGTTAGTGGTGCTTGAATTTTTGGCGGGGTATTCTGGAATAATTCATTGTCTTCCAATATTGCAGTTATTAATTATCAGCCGACGTACGTGTAACGTGGTTAAAATTTAAGTGTTAGTGAGCAGGACTTTTTATGAGTCTATTTATACACCAATAAAACGTATAGAAAAATAATAGTCAAAATGATTTTGAAGTCCAGATAAGTTTCTCAAATAGATATCAATTAACTACTCTTCATTATCAGAAATATATTGTTTACTCACTCTTTCAAAGCCAAGAAAGTATGTGTTCATTTTTTACGTATTTTTTCAGCGTGTGTTACTTCTTACCTATCATTTACTACTATTACTTGTTTGCTTTAAGAAAAGTACTTCAAAAAAGCGATACTAAAGCCCTGTGTTTCACTTACTGTATAATTCGTTGTCCTGACGGACAAATTACCTTTAATTCATCACGATGCAGACAGAAATACGGTTAAATAAACACATTTAATTCATAATTAGCTTGCTACGGGCTAATTTCGCTTGCATTCATTACTCTTATGAGGTGTTGAAATAATACGACGTATAAATGTTTTATGTATGGTAGAATGGAAATTGCAGGTTTAGAATTTAGATGAGATGATTATATTGGCCAGAATTTATTGCATTTTAACATCATTAGGTTAAAAATTGCATATAGATAAAACATGCATAATATAAAACGCGTAAAGCCGTGGGAAGTCTTAGAAAATAATTGAAGCTTATTATTAAATTGATCTAGGACTCAACTGAAAGCTAGGCTAATTTTCGGAGAGGAGTTTGAGGCAAGCTAAAATACCTCTCCTCATTGCTGTTTCTCCTATTATACCTCGACATGGAACTGCAAACTTAGCTGGTGAGTAGCGGAGCTATTTTTTTGTAGAAACTCCCACCAAAAAGAATAATATATAATGTACGATTTAAATCTATAATATGATCTTTACCTGAACTACTCTATTTCTCAAAATTTCAACAATAGTTTGCGCAAACGAATCACGTAGCACGTCGTAGCTGGTAAGGGACAAACTTCAATTGAATAAAGATTTCGCCGCAGCCAGTGATGTCCGGTAGTCGATAAAACTTTATCGATGTTTACTGTAAATGTACTCTTATTTGAGTCAACGCTGGTTATTTGATGCAGTTGAATTTTATATAGTGAAATAAAGTACATAACATTGAAATTAATTACAAGTACACGTAGAAATATAAATGTGTCTTCATCTATCTTACATGTTTATGTTCCAAAGATCATTTGTTGCTTGTAATTTTAGGAAGATAAAACTTATTTATTAAAGCGTGCGAATTGCGTTTAAAATCAGTCAGACTTTAATTTCTTCACACAACACGAATTTGTACAGGAACCTTAAATACTACAAGGTTGTGTGAATCACGCGCGTTTTATATAAACCAGATTAAATCGTTAAATTTAGTCGATATTAAATATTAATAATACGATCATCACTAGAGTTGGGGCGTTGATTTAAAAATTATTGTGACAATAAAATGAATGAGGGATACAAGGCCTTTTGTGTAGTTAAGTCTGATTTTATGGATTTTCAATAGATTACAAATCGGAATTTATGTGATCGAGGGAAATTATGAGGGTCGGATTACATGCGAATATTTTTTGACAATAGTTTGGTTGTATTATTGTTGTGAATAGACGTAAGAGTATTCAAATGGTCAATTAAATAAGCATTATTAGTAATAATGATCGATTTATATGTCTAAATGCCCTCAGGGTTGTATTTACAAGTACATACCCTTGTTATGAAGGAATTTATTTATTTTTTATTATGATGATATTAAAGGTTTTTCTATACTGATTGTACATCTGTTTACATGTTGCGAATAATGTAAATCAATTAAATGTTCTAGTCAAATTTAAAATATTTATAAACGGAAAGTTCATTCATAACATATGTTCATAATTATTGCAAAAAAAATATTTTCTTTTCTTACTGTCTCTTTTTTGAAATATATTTTCAAATGTAATATGGACATTATCACTAAAAAGTTCGTACCAAAGTTTATTTGTATTTCAAAGCTCCCTAAAAACTGCTATACTTTAATAAAAAGGAATCTTCGTAACTGCAGAGTACCTATTTGTATTTACTCCGTGTAAAAGTTTACGTCAAGCTATTATCAGGTCATAACTTGGTGTATTATTTGGGCTACGATTTTGCAGATCTCACGGATGGATTGAAAACAGCAGTCGGTGGAGCGCTCTTTGAGTTATTCTAGTTACTTGCGCTATAAGCTAATATTAAAATACTCCAAATCGTCTCTTAATTTCTCAGATTTGTTTTGTTTTCTATTGTACACAAAATTTCAATACTGTCCGTAAAATGTACCCTGCATGCTTACATCACTTTAACGAAATTAGTTTTTAAGGCGACACAATGTATTACATAGAAATTTCGTTATACACACACAACATAACCATTACTTTAATATCGTAACTGAGAAATCCACCTTAAAGCTGACAAATATAGAATATTGCGTGTCAGATTTGACCAATGTGTACACAGGATGAGATGTTATATTTATGTGACAGTCAATAAAATTATGTTTTAAAATAAAATTGTGTTTTGTCTTTATTCTTCATAAATAAACATTATGTTTTGCGTCATAAGGTGCACGGTCTTACTATTTATTAACTGACCAAATCTAAGGGATTATGTTTTGACGCTGGTACCAATTCTACTAAACAATACAAACGCAGCTCCGTGTATACAATACGAAAATAGAGTATTGCGTGCAAGATTTGACCGATCGCGTACACAGAATTAGATGTACTTTTTATGTGACGGTGCCTTGTTTGTGTTGTTTATTGCATCTATATAAATAATATTAAAATGAATTGGCGTTTAATATAAAGGATGGTTATTAATTAAATAAGTAATTAGCATTAAGTTTTAATAGATTATCTTGATTGATTTGTACAAAAAACACTTCACAAGTTCCACAGTTTTATATTTTCTACTATATCAATTATTTCATTACAAATTAGACCGGTTTCAAACACCATCATCTATTAATTAACAAATTATCTATTATTTTATTTATTTACATCGATATCGATATATTCCACGTCACATCACGATACGTTTTGTATGCATTTTTCAAATGCCAATTTTATAATTAAATTAATTTTTAACCTTAAATAAACAGTTACAAGACTTAAAACATCTCTTCGAGCGCCAATTTTCCCTAGAATCATATTTTAAGTCATCTAAACAAGTATTTATGTACATTGTTTTGTGCAATAAAATATATCCTTAATCTCATGCAATGCAAATAGCGAATAATCTTGCTTATCTGATATACGGATTCGATTTACCATTCCTTCGCACCAACTGAATACTGAACGTTTCCAAAGAATTTATATTTAGATGTTTCTACGTATAAATAATGTTGTTTAACCATTTCTTTGGAAAACAAGTCGGTTAGTTAATTGAAATCGTGATGAAGACAATTCGGACTAATTCGATTGTAAAGAAGATGGATGGTTGGAGGTGCTGGTGAATTTATGTGTTCTAGATTAGATAAATTCATTATAATTTAATTAGCAAGAATTCGTTCGTGTTGTAATGTATCTTGAAAGGAATTTGAGACCTTCATTTATTTTTTCATCGATGTGATACAATGCTTAAAGATACATTTGAAGTGTTTAAAGGTATAAAATAGTCTTTTAAGAAGTTGTTATTGTTAATTTTCAAACTCCAGTAATTATACAGTTATATTGGACTTATTATTTAAGAAAACTGTTGTATACACATAGCTAGCATAAGTGCTCATTTATATGACTGTCTAGAGAATATATATATTGAACGTAACTGATATATAGTCAGTGTTCAAAAACGCCTTCCATAAATGTCGTTCATACATTTTCCGTTCGCTTTCTGGGACACATCTTTCAAGAATGATGAATATTTGTTTCTGTAAAATTTAAGAGTATCGTCGATATGTATTGTAATTTATTGCATTTTAAATATTTCCTTACACAAAATAAAGGTTATTTCTTATAAGGCGAAACATGAACACACTCTTTCGAAAGGCATGAGGTTTTTTTGCAAGCGTTAAATTGCACATTTTTCATCTTATGATTATTAGTATGTTTTTGATAAAAATTAAAAAAAATACTTCTCTGAAAACTACGATATCTTGCTCTAATAAATGCTCATCTATACTAATAATATTATAAAGCTGAAGAGTTTGTTTGTTTGTTTAAACGCGCTAATCTCAGAAACTACTGGTCCGATTTGAAAAATTCTTTTAGTGTTAGATAGCCCATTTATCGAGGAAGGCTATAGGCTACATATTATCCCGATATTCCCACGAGAGCGAAGCCCTGGTGCGCAGCTAGTATATAGTAAAGCTTGTTTTCTCAATTCAACGAGTCTGTGCAACTGTCACCACTCCTTGCAAAAAAGTTTTTTAAAAGCTAAATAAAACATTCTTTAGCATGTAACAATGTCCAACCCACACACTACCCATTAATCTATAAATGACATCGATTCAAT
The DNA here is from genome assembly GCA_001586405.1 of Phoebis sennae. Taxonomy (NCBI): domain Eukaryota; kingdom Metazoa; phylum Arthropoda; class Insecta; order Lepidoptera; family Pieridae; genus Phoebis; species Phoebis sennae. Next base: position 168,987 of record LQNK01000869.1, read on the forward strand.
TGACTTATTTTTGTTTTTTAAAGGGTTGCTTTAAGTGTATCGAGTGGAACACATTGCTACTTGAACTTAGTTAGTCCATTTAGATCGGTGAGATAGGAGTTTTGTTTTTAAATCGTTTTTTTTTGTTGCTTTATTTATAAATTACTTTTCTGTTCGAATTGAGACTTTCGAAAATAAAAATATTTAAAAAAATTGCAGCAGATAGTATTTAAATATTGCAAAGGAAATAATCTAAATTACGTTTTAAAAGTTTTTCAAGTCACAGTTAAAGTTGTCTTGCGAATTATTTCCTGTATGCCCACGACACGTTAATTTTATTAAAAGTTCTGATTTAAATATGAATATTACCATATAGTTGTTATTATTTAAACATAATATTTTGAATATTTATTTCCATCAAGAAGTGATAATACATTCATTAATTAATTTCAGTTACATTCTTAAGTATAATTATACGAAATAAAGAATATTAAACCCCAAAGTGTTTAAAATATGTGTGATACGTATAAAAGAATGATTAAATAATTGCACCCCAATCCGTCGATCTGTCTTTATATATCTAGTCGAAATACGAAAAGTTTTCGTATGAAAGTAATATGAATACGAATGTTCAAGATAATGTCCATGTTTATTCTCAGATAAGGATTTGAGGTCAAGGGCGGATGCAAGCTCATGCATAATGTGTGTTGGAATTTGCATTGAGATCTTCACACGTATTTTAACATTCCTATGTTGATCCTTACGGTGATGATAATCTCATTTATAAATAGTTAGGAATATTGATGATCAAAAATTAAAAAAAAAATTACTTGTAAAAAAATTAAGTTTAAAATGTCTATGTTTTTGTCTATGTCCGAAGCTCCCGCTTTGGGCTTCGAGGGTTTTTAACACATCTTGGGTTCAAAGCAGGCCAAGTAATTGTGTATTTTTTATCATTCACAAATTGTAAATGACTGACTCTAAGATTACCTGTATCTCCTCTGTGTATACATTGACCGTCCAATTCAAATATAAATTAAGAAGTTTCGGAGTTTCATCATCTATATGACGATTGTCGACATACACCAGTGCGTAATATTAATTTATATTGGACATTCACAGTGGAAGCAGTAGACGATTATTTTAGTTGTTTAATGTCAATCAGAATGCTCAATTGATATTTAACTTATAGGAAATATATTTGAATATCATTCCCTTTCTCCCTTCATAAGAGTCTTAACGATAACTTGATGAAGACATCCCACAAGTTCAATATTTAAATATTAATCATAAAAGGAAAATAATATAGCAAATGTTTGTTAGCTATTTTTCTTTAATTATTAATTTGTTTTCTTAAATATACATTAAAACCTTATTTTCAGTAACCTGCTTTGCATAACTGGCCAGCTATTGCAAGTTCGACGATTAAAAGGCAATCCGGCATTGTTTTTTCGGTGTGGTAGAAGGAAGATGCAATTATTGTAAGAGCGTAATAAATATTGTTATTGAATATTTGATAAATGTAATTAATATAGAAACATGTAAATTATACGATGTACTACAAAACGAATTGTATCAGTACTACATGTTACTCTATGGTGATGTTCAAAGCTTTCTTAAGCTTTAATGTTTTCTAAATCGATCCAGTAGTTTTTGCTTGATATTATGAACTAAAGAACTATTTTTATTCTAACCAAACCAAAGTTTTTAATTTATAATTTTTAATCTCTGTCACCTAACTTTCTTTGAGTATAAAAAATGATAATATTGCGTGGCTTTTCCTCAGCATTTAGTGCGTTCATAAGTCTTGACAAGGACAAGCATTCTGACATTCCACCTGACACCTGACATTGGCAGAAACCATCTTTGATGGGAAGCCATTAAACTAAAAGAAGACGAAAAAAAAATGATAATATAGAGTAAAAGCAAATGCATTTTTTATATATGGTTTAATTCTCCATTCGACGAGGTAAAACAGATAACGTATAAACGAATAGTTTTTGTGAGGCGCATACAGGAAGTTTACCGCACGTGCGCACAGGATGTTGTATCGGCGCGGGCGCGGGCTTTACGGCTTGATTGGCGATTTTATTAACTTTACTGTAGACTCGATTGACCTGACTAATTCGTGTTAGGTATTCGTTTAATCTAGTATTAAAAAATCTATGTGTGTTGAAAAAAAAATGGTGTAATTTTCTTAAATTAACGGAGTTTATTGAAATTTAGATATTTAAATGCCGCATAGGTTAAATATATTATCGCTTTACTTACCAATAGATATATAAAACATAGAACATGGAGTGAGTAGAAGTAGTTCCTATAAAAATAAAACAAGACGATTTTACTTATGGACAGTACAATATCTTACCAGGCATAAGTCAAAACGTGTCTAAACGTGGCGTTAACATAACTTGGTTCCGATTGGTTTATTATAACCGCTCCTTAATGAAAACGATTCGTATCTGTTATATTATGACGTTCCGTCTTTTACAGGAATCAGGCCTAAGTAGTGATAATATATCAAAGTCAAACCTCGAAAAAAAAAAATATTTTTTGTGACCAATAAATTTTCCAGTGTTTCTTGCAAAATATGTTATGTCCTAAGCTAGTTCATAAATCATACATTGATTTCTACATTCACATTTAAACATTATGAATTGAAGCGTATTTAGAATTAGTTATGGTAAATTGATCGCAGTATAAAAGGTGTAATTGCGGCGGTTTGCGGTGGTGTAATATATTCTGTAACATAAATAATTCAATGCAACCGCAAATGCGATTTGAGGTGTGTGACAAGGGCAAAAGTTATAAATTGTGTTTAGTTTTATCCGCTAGTGTTTTCGGTAAACCACAAAGTATTATGCTACTGTACTGTACACATATAGCATTCGTGATTTTAATATATTTGAAACTAAGCTATAGTCGTCTAGGCGGCTTTTAAATATTAAACATGGTCAATTAACTATTGTTTATGTATTTTTTTGCCAAAATTATGATTAAATAAATACTTGAATTGAATATTTTCTTTTCGATTTGTGTGATTGTCTATATTCCACTAACTGCAAACTCTGATCCAATTTTCCCTGTAATTTATAATATTATTTCCGAAAAATATATATGAATCAAACTCACTATTTTTCTAACAATTAGTTAAACATTAATTGCAGGTTCAGCAATTAGTGTAGCGGTCCAGGTAGTATTCGTTTATTTTGTTATTGTGGTGATAAAATATAGCTTAGATTTCTATATAATATTGCTTAAAAGAAACACCCTGTAAGAGGAACACGTTCCTAATATGAAATAAAAACAGCCACGCCATCTGGCGTCGGAACAGCTACTTTGTTATATAATTGTTTATTTTACTTGCACCAATGTTCTGCGTTATGCATACAATAAAAAGTCATAAACGTAAACGAGGGTAAAAAACTGAGATTTTTTATCCCGTTTCAGTTAACTGAGACTGATTTGTTATCATTTTGTTTAGGTGAAAAAATGCAATGTAATTTTTTTCAATAACATTGAAAGATATTAGAGGAAATTTATGATTTGTGCCAATAAACTAGTCCTGTTCTGCGGTTTCACCCACGTAACTTCTGATCCCGTGGTAACTCCGGGATTAAAAGTAGCCTACTTATATGAATATTCTAAACCTTTACCTATATGTATACGAAGTTTTATAATAATAGTTCAGTAGTTTTTGCGTGAAAGATTAACAAACATACATACATCCTTACAAACTTTCACATTTTCAATATAAATAGAATGTAACCTTGTGTACTTTTCCTCCTATTTTTTAATTCTTTTAACTCTATATTTTTAGTCTACAAGTTTGAAAATTATTTTTTTTATAAAGGTGTGTACTCTTGGTTTAACCCATCAATTAATCAAATTATTAAACCAAATTATCATCTAACAATAATTAATTTTAACCTTATTCAAAGGCCATCGTCGCCCTTGTACTCAATTATTTACACGTCATTTATTTATACCACAGATTATAAAACGCGGCACGAAAATAAATCAACTGAAAACGAATCGTTGAAAGTTCTATTTCCATTCGAGGGTAACAAAACAATAAAAAAGTAATCTAACCCTCAAATTCCGACGCCATATTTAAACGCAGGTTAACCCTTCACCGCTATGATATATGATTCTAAGGCACGTGTTAGAAAAGTAACATTAAACAGCGTTTAAGGGTTATATTTCGTATAAACTCAACTGAAACATTTGTTTATTTAAGGAGACTATGAAACGTTTTGATTCACTACCGTATTCAGCTTTTAGTATTTACTATGAATGCCCAGTTCCTATAAAAATAAAACGAGTCGTTTTATTTACGGACAGTATAATATCCTACTAGGCGTAAGTCTAAAGCGTATCTATGATAAACGTGGCGTTAATATTACTTGCAAAACTTCGTTCCGATTTCTTAACCGCTCGTCAGTGAAAACGATTCGTATCTGTTTTACCACAGATAATATAATACTATACTAGGTTTTTTACTATGACGTTACGTCGTCAATAGGAACCGGGCCTTAATGAATTCATTTTGTTAATATGATTTATAATTATCAAACAACCTTTTTAGAAAGAGAGTGTTAAATAGAATTTCATGTAATCATAAACCTAATGAGATATTTCGTTACTTTAGTTAAGGTACGTAGAATTTTAAATTTTGTACAAACGTACGAATTGTGTTTACTATTAATTATATTGAAAAGAAGAGCTTTAAATAAACTAAATTATATATAACTAATCCTGACTATTTTAAGCGAGATACAGTCATCTGTTATTAAAAATGAATCTAAAACCTTCAACAACACACGTGCCATGACTCACAAAACAGTTATTTAATCAACCCCTGCGTGTCACTGAATCAAACGCGTTATTTTACAACTTGTTTATTTAATGCTTAATTTTATACCGTGCCAACGACCTGGCTTAAGATAAAATTATCCGAATGCAGAAAATGCATTAAAAATTTCCACACAACGTCACGTACTTTTGATCTGTTCCATTTAATGATGCACGCTATTTTATGTCTTAATCAAATGCATTTTAGCTCAGAATCACGTGATGGGATATATCCCGGAGGAATTCAAAATGTTTTGTGGTCATCATTAAAAATAAATACGTTAAATAACAGTTTTTTAACGGTGTTCTGGATTTAGGAGGAAAGCAGTTTCACGTTTAAAACTAAATCTCTGGTTATTCTTGTTTCGTTTTACCTTTATTCCAATCGTAATTTTACAAAATGAGAATTAGTGATTTGAATATTAATTTCCTATAATCTTCCAATGTTGCGTAATACAATTTTACTGTAAGTATGTAACTCTACATTTTATCGATCGGGTTAACTAAATCAATAGATGCAATCTATTTTAGTAAGGAATTTCAATTGTTCATAAAATTGTAAATAATTTTATAGTTCTCCCATGGGAGTTTGAAAATTTAGCAGTAACGTACCCTGAGCCAGAAATAAAGGGAATGTGTTTTGACGGTTATTACATTTCACGCACCCCGTATATCAATGCTTACTGTTTTATGTTCGTTACGTTTTGAGTTTTATGACCTGGGTAAGTAGGTCTATTTTTGGACTTGCACCAGATGGTCGCTTACTATGTTGCAAATATATTTCTTAGGATCATAACTAATTGTCTATGACAGTTGCACTCGATTTAGAAACTAATTATTCAAAGGAAGTATTTATATCGCAATTAAAAAATGTATTGAAGATGCGGGTATTTAAAAAATGCTCAAACAATTTAAGCTCCATACGAAATCGCGTACATCTCAGACGGAGTAGCTAAAATAAAGCAAAAATTCCATGAATTTATGCAGAAATAAGCACAAAGCGCACTGAACAAAAAGGTTTGAAATAGTTTCATTGTTTCAGAGGCTAATGGATCCCAACAAGACAAGTTGAACTTCTGAGTGAAACATGAAGCGCGCCGCCATTGCGTTTTGGCGCGAAATGCCAATCGCTGTCACATTGACGTTTGTGATTTTGGCATGCGTGGTTTCAGCCAGAGACATCGTATTGGGTAAGTTTCTTTAATCTTTACTTTAATTTTAGAGGAATTTCCGGATATCTAATTATTTTTACGGTACGAATAAAAAGCGTAGAATCCCAATTTAATCATCAGAGCATAATAATATTTTGTAGCTAAGAGTTTTTAAAATGAAATCGGAGTGTTCTACCATAACTATCTAATAACAGCTATTCTTAAAACATCATTTGAATTGTCATATTCTTGAAATACATATAAGTAAAGTAACGTTTTTTAAATGGCTATGAGCGCATAAAATATAATATTGTTTTGACGGTTGTGATTAAAATTCGATTCGACAATTTTCCAAAAACTTATCTGTATGCATAGACAGCAGATATTAAACATGCATCAACGATAATAACCGGATATACGTTATTTATAGGAAGTGCTAAATCATACCCAAAGATCTCGTCGCCAATTTTAAAAAATCACTAGTAATACCAAAAAACAACAATGGACTAAAACGTACACTCATTGAATTTTTATCAATACCAATTGAGCGTATTAAATATTCTCCTAACATCCGTCTTTGATATATTAACAAAATTTTATGTCACGCTAAGAATTTAAATTGGCTAAAGCTAAGATCTGCATACAAATGTCAAAATCCATTTTTGAACGTTAATTTTTTGGCATTGGAAATGGTTGCATACGTGTGTTTGATTGTATCGAATGTTGCTATATCAAAATATTGCATAATAATATTTATGCTAATGCGATTGTATGCAAAATGCAACTTTCTTTGCTCTGTGGCCATTGAAAGACTTTACGACTGCATCGTGACGGTTAAGTTGAGTCATTATTAGAATTTAAACTTGCTTTGTATTGATTGATTTTCGATTTATAATATCGTGTTTATAAGCAAATGAATAATGTTATGTAACAAAGAATCTAGCAAAAAAAACGTTACCCCTTTCTCAGTTCGCTATGGTTCACGTAAATAAATTCCAATTTCAAAATTAAAAACAAACGCTACCATAGACAAAATCACAGCGGAAAATGTTATTACTTCACGGACTCAAATCAATTGTCGCATCGAGTTCACCCTCTCATTTGGTCCTCATTAAAGCCCGGATGCATAGACAATTATTTAAATGACCAATCTAAGCTGGCCTTTTGCTTTCCTTCACGAGTTGTGTTTCCTTCGCTTTGATCGGAAGGGTGGGGATCTATTCTGATTGGTTGTTACCGGACGTAATATTTGTAATTCTCGTCGTTAAGCCAATCGCTTCAGTTTATGTAAATTCTCTTGGCATTATAATTTACCTAGCCGTTGAACTAATATAGCTGTTTCTTTGATAAAATCTTATAAAATGTTAAACGTTTAATGGAAAAGTTACTCGTATTTATCAGGACACGGCGTAGTACTTTGTTTTTAATGTTTTTTTACTTTATAAAACTATTAATTAAAACTTTTTTAATAACTGTACACAGTTCAGATTAGATTTCAAAATCTTGAATCAAAATATAATCCAAAAACAAGAAAAACTGGATACACGTCTTCCCTTCTCAAAGAGATTTAATATTCCTTAAAAATAATTGGACTTACTCTTACTCATACGCTATTCTGGGTTGCAAGTTGTGTGGTATACTTATTTTCGTTTTACGACTGTCACTTTTACGAGATCTCGACAAATAGTCTTTATCGAAAGTCGGTAAACATTTGTATTGATGGCATTCTGCCTCGATTTCGTCCTAAACAAACATTGATAAAGTTTTTGCAAATTGTCAATATGTTGGGCAAATCATGTCTCCGTAAACACGTGATAAGAATTGAAGAAAGTTATTGTAGTTTTGTTATCTGTGAATTTGTATTTATATCTCTATTTTTTTTTAAGAACAGGGATGATTTAAAAAAAACTTCAAATTAATACATAGGTATTATAATAATATTATAAATTTCAAAATATCTGTGTTAATTTAATGTTTAGACTCATCTTGTCTAAATAATTACTAAGACGGTAATGGTAAACTTAGATATTCTTAAGAAAAAAAAAACTGATCAATTATCATTAAACTTGCAAGGCAAGAATAGGTCAGGATCATATTGTACAAAAAACATTACCAATACATTTACTAACAAAAAATAAATAAAAATGTTAAATAAAAACAAATACCCATTATTATTTCCTCAATATTACCCGCTTAGGTAAACCTTTAGTTTATCGGTGATTCCTAGTCATGACCATCTTAGCATATCCTATCATAACGTCTCTATAATAGGATGTCAACCTACTCATAATTTACATGATGTTAGGTAATATTAATCGAACATTTGTAAGCTTTAAGCGGAATGCACACGAGCCATGAAACGCCATGTTTGTAAATCTCTTTGTTACTTACGCAGATTTGAGAATAAAAGGCAGATGGGGTGCGGCCAAAGACTCGAAATTTTCAAATTTCACTCACAAAGATGCACGAGTACGTACGTGTAGTTAGCGTCACTCGAGTCTTCGGAACACTCCATCTGCCTTTTATTCTCTAATCTGTGGTTACTTAATAGTGGGGGCTTTTACTACTTAACCGATTGCGATGAAACTTGGTATTCGTATAGGTAAGGATCCAGAAAAACAAAATAACCAAGGAACAACATTATACCTTATGATAAAAGGAATAGTCTAGTCTTGAGAGGTTGTTAATATTGTATACCAATGAACTTGTGTAACATGCATAGGTACCCTCTAAGCTCTAGATGGCGTTACCTTTGAGACAAGATCATAAAAATCAACTTACTGGGTTTATAACAGCCTTGTAGATATAGGAAATAAACGAAGCGTTTCTCATGTTATGACAAGATTATCTCGATCCATATTGCATATCCAAATTGCAAACTACGTAGAAATTTTTTCCCATAAAGAGATATGGATGAGGCACAGTATGTAGACAAAAAAGCGGCGTTTTCATGGGTTAAATAATATTTCACAAAAACTATAGATGGCGTGGTGGTCACGACAAGATCATCACCATCCATATTGCACACTGAAAATTACGTAGATATATTCCCTCGAACGCTGTAAAGAAGGCAACATATATAGGAAAAAAAACGCAGCATTCCGCGCGTTCGATTATAACCCATGTTTCTAGCAATATTTGAGTAAAGTTGCAGATGGCGTGGTGGTCACGACAAGATCATCACGATCCATATTGCACATGAAAATTACGCAGATATATTCCCTCGAACGCTGTAAAGACGGCAACATATATAGGAAAAAAACGCAGCGTTTCGCGCGTTCGATTATAATCCATGTTTCTAACAATTTTAGTAAAGTTGCAGATGGCGCAGTAGTCACGACAAGATAATCACGATCCATATTGCACATGCAAACTACGTGCATTCCCTCGGATGCGCTCGCAGGACCTATAAAGGACACCGACTTCCGTCGATATGATGTCCATTCAATTCTAATGGTTATGTAAATCCCTTTTCAGTTTTCGTTAGAAATCCTTTACGTGATTTTTGTAAAAATCGACGTTTTGAAATTGAAGTAAGCTTTTCTTTGTAATTCTACTCATATGTGGTTTGAATGTACATTTTGTAACAATTAAACGCCTTATCAATCGATAAAGTTATGGTGAAAAAAGTCGGTTAAAAAGCGTAGCTATATTAAACTAGTGCTTCGCGTTTTCTGCTACGTATATTGTTGTGAAATTTCCGAGGTAAAAACAATCGTATGTTCTTTTTCGGTCTTCAAACTATATTTGTTAAATTTCATCGAAATCGGTTTAGTGGTTTACGAGACGTACGTAAAATGTATATCATTATTTTATAATATTAGTAAGAAAAATATTCGTATTTATTTATACGTTTTTGAATGGTCTCCTGCATGTATTAAAAATGCATTGTAAGATTATATAGCCTTTCTAATTCTTGATCTTCCCGATAATAATCACATCAAAACCATTATTAACTCAAGCCCGCCATAAATCTGTCAGCGCATTGTTTAAAAATCAATGGTTGTAAAATTAATGTCAAAGTTTACAACCCACTCCTCGCCACCCAATTACCCTACCGCATTATACCGAGAAACAAGCTATTAAACACTAGTAAAGGACTGTAAAACAAGTATATAGTCGTAAAAACTAAGAAAAAATAAATACTATTCAGTCTTCTGTCCAATTGTCCATACTACTCGATTAACTTATGTAGAAATACGCAATAAAGAGGTGTGGAGGATGGTATTATTCCTCCAACGAAAAGGGAGGATCCTCGACCAGTACGAACCACAGGACTGGCCGGCCGTTAGGCCCCGAGGGTTAATGTTTGGAAGTGGTATATATGCTTAGCGGCGAAAACATTTAGGATTTATGACGTCACGTGACGCCACAGAGGTGTGAAATAATACAAGACAGATAAGCCAATCACGCGATACTTTGACATTACGGGGCTATAGCTGGTCATCTTGTATTTGACTATTTGGTCATAATAGTTTTAAATAAGTTATAAATATTCCTGGACATTAAAAATTACACCATCGAGTCCCAAACTAAGCAAAGCTTGTTCTATGGAAGCTAGATAACCGATACATAAACTAACTTTTTTTGTAAATACCATACATCATACTGGAGATAAATTAACACCCATACTGTATAAAATTACAATGTTCATCACATAATAATTTTCTACTCGTGGCGATCGAACCCACCGGTGCAATAGACCATTTCCATAACCACTGCACCAATAGGTCGTCAATAAATAAAAAAGAAAATTGTAAAACATGTATTAACCCATGTTTCTGTTACGAAATGATACATCGTTCAACCGATCGTATAATTCAAATCGAGGTTTGTTTTCAAACAAATTTATCAAGTCGGACCCGATTTAGAAAATGTCCTCGTGTACGCCATAAATTAGAATTATTTTCTCTGATTTACATGCATTGCATACAAGGAAACGTAATCTTATGATAAAGTAAATTCTGCTTTAGATTGTTCAAAGTTTTTGCAAAAATTTTACAGTTGTCACACTTTTTAAATAAAGAACATCAATTGGCAAATGGTCGTTCGAATTTTAAATTGATAGTTATTTAATAGAAAAAGAATTTTTTTAACGCTAACAAACACAAAAAATTAAATAAAAAAATACAAAAAAGTCTTAACAAAGGGCGATCGAAAAACATATTACTTATAACGAAATAATGTGAATTGCTATCAATCTATGGTTGCGTTTTTTTTAAGATTGACATGTCATTTTTTTTATTACGGATGGCAACATCAGGCGTAAATCACGAAAAACATCGGTTACAAAAGACATTTGTTTTTACATGTACAACGAGATTAAGTAAGCAATTAGTCAATACTTGTTTCGAAGAGATGTGACTGCATAAGATGAATGCACGCTCGGAACTCCATACATGATTATATTTCATTTAAAGTATGAAAAGATGCACACTCATAAATATTTCCAATTGTGGAGTCATGGTTTCTTGAACGTTATGAGTAATATTGCTAATATAGATTCTATCGATAAATGCCCAGTTTCTATAAAAATATAACGAGTCGTTTTGCTTACGCTGTACAATATCCTACTAGGCGTTAGTCTAAAGCGTATCTATAATATACGTGGCGTTATAATAAGTACCAAAACTTGGTTCCAATGGGTTGATTATAACCGCTCGTTAATGAAAATGATTCGTATCTGTTATATCTCTTTTTCTTATGATCAATTTTTTCCTTATCCCTTTGTCTTCCTTCAAGCCGGCAAAGCATTTGCGATACAAAGAGAAGAAAAGATGTAGGCCTAAAACATATCTTATGTATGTAGTTTTTTCAAACTAACTAATCATTTGATCTTTACGATGAAGAATTTTCAATTTTACCTTTATTCACTTTAGATCCATATTAATTGCATGCGCAAACATGCAAACATTTAATTATAAATAGAACAGTGTTAAATATCACCCGGACATATTTCAAAACATCTGTTCATTATATTTTCAGGCACCTGCCAATTGTTAATTTAATGCACGTACGTATTAAGCGAAATTACAGAGTATTGTTTTCCTAGTTTGGGATACGTATTTGTTTTTTAGTTTATAATGCGTAGTACTAATAAGTATGTATATTAAACTGTTTAAGGACAAAGTTGAAGAGGTATAAAAGGTCACAAAACTGTCGACAGGCTTCGAAATTATTAGCAACAAACGATATATTAGTTTTTCTTTAAGGTTATAAATCCATATTCTTGGATAACATGTTTCTTTTTTTATATATAATGCATAGTACGAATAATTTCAATCTTCATTTTTTCTGATGTCGTGTTACGTTCAAAACAAAATACTATATTGTCAGTTTTCTAAAATTTTGGTACGATTTTAAATGTTGGTGCGACTTTTTTTTGTTTCTATTTTTCCAAGGCACAGTTTAAAGTCTGCACATTTCTTTCAGTTTTAATTTGAAATTCCACCATTCCTGTAACAAATCTGTTGTCCCTCAATTCCAAGAACTGATAGCATTGCATCTTGACTCACATGAATATATAGCTTGAAAATTTCATTACTCAAGGCAACACTAGCCATAACTCTGCGTGCGAAGTTACCGCGTCACCAGATATTATGGAGCTTTCAGCCGTCAAATATAGGTGAAATATGGCGAATATATTTAACGTATTTTAACTGAATGTGGAGCTTTTATTGCTTATTTAGTATTCACTTCGTTATTAATTGTTATACTTGTGGGATGGTTTCAAGTCACGTGACGAGTGTATATATATTTTTTAAATTACGTTTTCACATCTCTTAAAAACTGACGTAAAACGTTTCTTTTGCTCTATTATACTATGAATTCTAACTATTCGTAAAATAAATAAAGAGATTTCAGTCATCTTCTTTCTTAGAGCAAACCCCTGAGTTCTTGTCATAATGTTTCTGAACGCGATACCAATAATCATGTAAGTAACGCAGTAAATATTTACCTTGACTATTCTTGCTAAACCACCCTAAACCACCATAATAATCAAATAATTCAGCTCTGTGATGTGATTTGAAATACTTTTTAAAACATCCTGAAAATGTCTTAACACCATCGAATCATGTTATAGAGGGAAAATGTTCCGGTCAAGTCCCCTGTTTTTTAGGATGTCGGTTAAATATTGAAATGGCATACCATAGAATGTTCAAAGGAAATGTCATTGATATATGTCTTGCGGCAGCTGCTTCGTAAATATTTGCTACTACGCTAGGATTCAGTTCATTAAACCTGAGTCTATATTTGGGACCACAGGAATATCCAACTATGAACAGAATTGCGAAATGTTGACTATTCAAAGACGTGCAGTCGCAGAATTGGTACGTGTTTCGGGTGTATAACTTGTAGATTTTTTATAATTTCCTTCCTATATAACTTTTAGTCTATCTAGTTGACCTATACAATTTCATATATGACGCATATGTAAATTTTGAGAGTTAGAACCAAACAATATTTCTGGTTTGATAATGATTAATTATTAAAAAATATATGAATTATGATTATGAAATAAACTTTAAGAAAAGGTAGCCCTTGTTACTTTCGCAAAATTACGCCTTTGATAGTGACCAAAAAGTCTTAAATGAAAAATTCCATTACAAACCGAATTTTACGGTTGATTCCAAACCAAAAAAGGAAAATCGATCTTCTGATTTATAAATAATTTCCTGTTGACAGTAATTGAATTTAAGCTCATCAAAGGCTCAAAAAAGTTTCTGCGAAAGACACGTTAAACGGGTAACCTAAAGACCATTAGCAATGGGGCGAACAGCGTCAACGCTGACCAAAGATGACAAATTGTACCAGAAGTACAGCATACGAATACCAGTCTTATTCTATTCACAAAAGACTTATATTCGCATGGGCTCATCTCTTTCATGGTACTTTTGAAGGCACATGGTGTCTCTCCGTTCATTTAACAGTCTGTTGCTATTCTAGGAATATGTATTTTGGTGTATTTTCGGTACAGGTGACCAGATGTGGAAGGTGGTTTGTTTTATTTGCGATTGTTCCTCGTTTTTCTCGCAGATGTCCGGATTTATAACGTTATTTGCGCTCCTAATTAACTGCTTCTGACTAATTGTTGGATTCTGATTTCAGTGTCAGTACAGGGCTAAATATAGTTAAATACTTACTATGACACTTGTGTTTGTATATTAATGTCATATCGACAGTTTTACAACAAAATATCCTTTAAGCTATACCTACGCTCTTAAAATGAGGGAATCGTATTGCACATTTAAACTATAGTGCATTATGTTTTCAGACATGAAATTCATAAAAACAATAATAATAATTTCAGACATGAATGACATAAAAAGTTATGTTTTTATAGACGCTCATTATATGTATCAATGTATTTAATTTATTTTTTAATATCAATATAATTTCATATGCCTTAGATGGTAGGATATAGCTGGATTTGTTATTTATAAATGACAGCAAAATTGTACCCATATTCATGAAATAAAATATTTGAATTTGAATATTCCCTAGTTGCCTTCTATTCCTAAAAAATGTTATAACCTTGTTTCATTACTTTGTAAAAACTTAATAAAAAGTGTGGATATCGTTTCGCTCCCAATTCATCAAACTATCGAATGCATTAGAAATATCTACAACGCATTATCTTCTGTAAGTAGAATGTTTTTGCGAGCGGCGTTTCAAAGAAGCTGTGTTTATACGGCAATGTTCTCACGAACACGTGTGCATAGAACAGGAGTCCTGTGCAGTTGATGTGCAATCGACCTAATAAAATAAATAAGTAATAAAAATAACACACACTTTTGATCGATTTATAGACCCATAATTGACGCAGAACCTAGTTTTGTAATATAGGGAAGGAAATGTGTATGATCGATATATTTTTATTTATTAAGGATAATCTGAATTAGGAACTGGGCAAATATCAAAACCTAACACAAGGATAGTTCCCATCCCGGTCTGTGCATACGAAATTTTAGGCCTATGCTCGTTCCTAAGGTAGGAACAAAGTACGGTAGGAACCCTACCCAATATCGTATTTTAATGATGTAATCATTGCTTATTTAAAGTGTAAAATAAAATACATTTTCAGAAAGATTGAACATGTAGTTGTTCCCAAACTTTTATATAGGTTTTTAAAGTCAGTCAGTTTACTTTGAATACCTCTTAAAATATAAAATGTTACACAACATAAACTCAATGTATTTCTGAAACCATATTTAGCACAGATTTATTGCTTGTCGTTTTTTATCGTTTTTATTTACGTTATAAAAAACCGAGGCGTCAAGTTGCACAAAAAATTGCACAAAAATTTTGAAACAGTCAAAGCATAAAGGTGAACTTTTAACTTGATATTCCCATGATGTTTTTGTGATATTTTGACTGAAAGTATGAAAGCTACTTGAAAATGTGTTTTATAACATCTATCTGATCCCGTGGGCATTCCGGGATAGAAAATGGTTTGGGTTAAGGGATTTCTGTTTTTCTGGATCCTTATCTATATGTATACCAAGTTTCATCCGAGGTTGTAAAGAAGTGTTTTCGTAAAAGAGTAACATCCATACTCACAAACTCTCGCATTTATAATTTAGTAGGATTGTCGTTAAAGTTAGGTAACCACTTATCATGCAATTTAAAAATTTAAAAATGTGCATTACGAAATAAATAACTGTTGTATCGAAAAGATAATATTTTACAAAATAGAGAGAAAATTAAGGAAAAGGCGTAAATTTCAAATTTTATTCAAAATCTACTAACTATCTATCGTAAGTCAACAATAATAGCCATATTTCTCCAAAAATGTAACCGTGAACGAAACATACATAGTATCCTTCCGTTGTTTTTACAGCAAACAGTAAGGTATCGCGTGACGCCCGGCTTCGGTTACAATAAAAACAAACGTTACGCTTCTAGCCACAGCCACCAGAAGCTATTTAGTGGAATTTTAAACTTTTATTATTGGATCTATGAGGTTTTTAATCGCCTCAAAGTTTTAAACTGTTAATACATTTTAGTATATTCAACGGCAAAGTTAGTTTGTTTGTTTAAACTTGTTAATCTTCATAATTGTTTATATTGTGACAAATCTTTAGTGTATATTTCTAAAGGAAAACGAATCAATTTAGCAAATGTATCTATTCACAGACAAAGATAAAGTTCAACAAGTAATACATAGTACGTAGTATAGTAGGAATGAAAACAATGTTTCTTGTAAAATAATCCTCTATAGACAAAAAGAGAAAAAAATCACGTAACAAATTGTACGGAAATAATAATATCATATATTATTCGCAAACTTTTACCCCTAATTTATATTTCCTGCAATTTCGGAATTATAGACCGCGTCGTTCTAAAGGCGCCAAGAATAATTATTTCGATCATATCATTATCAAATTGAATACTAAACAAGACCATCAGACGGTTACTATTATCAAAGGTATCACGAAATCTATTAGTTTTCTTGCGTGGCAAATTACACACTAAAGTAAAATAAAACTTATGAACTTATTTTAAGGTATAAATTTGATTGTTGTTCAGTTTTATTGGGTGCAATTTAAAGGATTATTATAGTGCACCGTGACGCGCAAATAATCGCATATAATTTCAATGTTCCGCGTTTTTTACAAGTCTGCAGTGGTTAACTGTTTTTGGAGGCCATTGTAGGCGAGACAAGAACTATATCAGAAGTTTTAGAATTACAGTAGTATTCGGGAAAGTATTGCTTTTGAGATGATAACAAATAAAATAAAATATATAATAAACCGCGTCTAAATCCTTAAAAAGTATTTTATTTAAAATAAATTACTCCCTAAAATTATTACGAGTTTTAGGTCAAATTTACTGTTTAAGATGTTCAGCATTACATTCCTTAATTCTGTTCGAAGGTTTATATAAACTTTACAACTGTATGTTTTTAAAGACACACACACAAAAGTAAATTATAAATGTATTGTTGAGAATTATTACCCAGAAATCGAATCGTTGAATTAAATGTCAACCGCCTACACAAATAAGTAATTGTTAAACTATATTTGGATTGCCGTAGGATATTTATAGCACAGCATTTAACAATTATGTACTTGAATAAGAACTAGAACTGAAAACTTAAAATATCATGATTATTTGAAGACCCCTTTTTGCGACAATGTTGTTGAATATGGGTGTGACAAAATATATAATAATTTTTTTTTAATAGTTATTTATTTTACTGAAAATTAAAGGTTTTTATTCGATGATAGCGCCTAGTAGTAGCTAACAAAGTCCGTTAAACAGTGCTAAACTAAAAATAAATGTACCAGGACCCCATAACACGGGTGGCATTAAACTCGATCTATTTCAATGCACCCCATAGCATCTCAAGGGCACACCAGTATTTACGTTGGCTAAACGTTTTCTGAATTAACAATGCAAAATCATTATTGATTTGTTGACTTTTCTTGCTTCATACTTCAATTAACTATTTTCAATCAATTTTTAATGAAATAAGACTTAAACTTTAGAGTTCATATTAGAAAAAGAGTAAAATATAACATTATGAAGTCATTTCTACATATCTTCAAACAAAACCCTGTTTTGCGAGAAATATATTATGGATTTGCTTGAAACTTAACAACTGTTTGGTTTTTGACCGATTTTCAGTCGCATTAAAATATTTACTGTGTAGTTCATTCATTCATTACTTACAAAAATAATATGAATCAATATCCCTATTACACCTACAACTACCAGGATCCCATAACACTGGTGGCATTAAACTCGATCTATTTCCATACACCCCATACTATACCTCAAGGGCACGCCAGTATTTACTTAGCGGCTAAATGTTTTCTTTTCAGCTATAAACGCTATATTTAGCTGTTTGTTTTACTGTGGTTTTCTGCGAACAGTGTATTGTGCTCTATCTGATACAAAGTAAGTGTGTTATGGACTTGAAATTCAATTATGAGTTAGATTTTTCTGTACGGTGTAGATTTATTAATAACATTTGAGCACAAAAACTTAGGGATTAATTAAAAAAATTTGATGTATACGATTTTAGCAATAAAAAGCAACAAATAACAGTTAATATTTAGCAATTTTTTCTTCGTAGCACATTGTGATTATGAATATAAATTAAAATCTTATTGTTTTGCATTTAGGTACCTATAACTTAAATCTTAATTTGCTGGTTTCGTTCTTTTGAATTAAACGACAATATTTTAAACATTTTTATATGTTTTATTAAACAAGCAGAATTTTATGATTGATTAGAATTTTGCTTTCCGTTACATCTCTATCTCTTAAAGTTATAACCTATAAGGCATTTTTGCCTACAACTTAAATAACATTCTTTATTACTTCTATTATTTTTCAACACAGAATTTATTATTGTATGTATATTAACCACCGACGTATACAAGACCAACATATTTGTCCATGCAGATGAAACTGCATGATGAAGGTGCAAAGATATATTTACCGAGCTAAGTATGTGTAAACTAAGATGTGGGCAATTAGCAAAGCACACAAGGTAATATTATTTACCTTCCACTAGAACACGGAATGTCCTGGGTGCTTGACAGCTGCTCAAGTGGCGCCTGGTGAACGAGACGGTATTTGATCTCTACAATCTTACGGCCGTTTTCAATATTCTATTGTCCCCTATCCCTTGTTTTGCTTACTATTTACTACTATACTAATTCTGTGGTAGTTGATTCTAAGTAGTTCTGTGTAATTACTAATATTAACTGCTTTAGTAGACAAGCCTACAAGTTATTTTTTTGCGAGCTTTCACTGCCGTAGCATAATGTTAAACAGCCTATAACCGACATCCGTAATGGTCGATCTAAAACAAAAAGATTTCATCAAAGGAGTAGTTCCTGAGATTAGGGTGTTTAAACAAACTCATCAGCCTGATATAATGTTACATAATTTTTTCTGTAATAATTCCCTAACGACGAATAATGCTCAATAAGAAAAAAAAAACACACACACACACACGCACTCGGGGCGTCTGAAAACCAGTGCTATATCAAAGTCTTGGGATAGCATAAGCTGAGGCGTCAATCTTTTCTTTCAATAATATATTATCAATCTTTAATTTTAGCCTTTTGTTTCAATAATACTTAATTAGAAGGAACTATTTTAAGTAGTATAGATTAATAATAAACCTATATAAAGCCCGAAGATAAAGTAATTTAATGGAAAGAACCATATAAACCTAAATGAACCTTACACTCTTTAAAGACCATAAAATTGTACAAATATACGATATGAAACACAGGAATAAAATAATTAATTGGGTGTCTTTGCGTCATGTGTGTATTTCGGATTGCGGTTCATTTGTCTCCTTAAAGTAATTAATACTTTTTATGCTCGTTTTAGTATTCGTTTATTTATATCAGCTTTCACGTTTTATTGCACTAAAACGCTGCATCATTTTTACGTGTGGTGACTAAAGAGTTTATCATAATAAAACTGCATGAAGTATTTTGGAGTTTAAGATTTAGTAATTTAATATATTGCATTTGGAATGTGTTCCTACAGAAAATAAAGGTTATTTTTTAATGATGCGAAACATGAAC
Organism: Phoebis sennae; assembly: GCA_001586405.1. Lineage (NCBI taxonomy): Eukaryota > Metazoa > Arthropoda > Insecta > Lepidoptera > Pieridae > Phoebis > Phoebis sennae. Next base: position 188,527 of record LQNK01000869.1, read on the forward strand.
AGAAGTGTTCAAAAGCCATGAGTTTTGCTTGCCTGAGGCTTTTTTGCAAACGTCAAAAATGGTTCAATCACTACTTTTTTAATAATGAGAGATTTTAATAATGTGACATTACCATACTCAACCTAAAGAACTCTGTGATATCAAGCTATTACTATAACTAAAATGAAGAGAGAAAGAGACATAATTATATCAAAATATCTCATAAAATTAATTTATAGATCCACTTGGGATTACACTCAAAAACGCTGCGAATTCAATTATGAAAATGTACATTATCATCACTTAGTCTCTCAAAAAGTCCCCTCTTAATAACCCGATATAGTACAAATCCTCATTACCTTATGAGTAATGCTATCTACGACACTGAGTAAGCGTGGTCTTGTTGCTCGTCTGGGAGACGTCTCGACGGCAAGGTCAAATGAATCATTGACGAAAATAATGTCGCCAAAGGTTGGTGATAGCTGCTAGAGAAAGGTTCGTGTTAATTGATAGTTAAGAGCAAAAACTTTAGCATCATCTTTTTTTAATCGGACTTGGAAGGAATGGGACAAAGTTCCATTTTTCCCATTTAAATACAATACTATTACACTTTATTTAGCAACACATAAAATGATATAAACTATAAACTATTTCATATACATAGAATGGAGTACTACAATTTGAAAAAGATTAAATGATTGTGAATAGGTTTTTGCTGCGTAAGCATGGCTATGGCTTTTCAATTTTCATCAGGTGAAACAGGGACTATCCTAATATAAGACAAGTTTCAAGGGTACTTTGCCGAAATGTCTATGCATTTTGTCTCTCATTTAAAACTTCTCTAATTCGAATAAATAAACGAAACAGCTGCTGCACCAAAAAATAAACATAAAATACAAATACTATTCTTTTTCCCGTATTTACTAAGATCCCAACGTCAATAAAACGAATCTTATCATAGACATAAAAATCATATCTTTATTAATTTGATGAATGGCTGAGTCATCCAACAGATATTCGCGCTGCGCGGGCGCACGGAAGCGTCTAATCTCACAGATTGTAGATACCACGTGCACACCCCCACTAACTGTTTACACATTTTTGTATTAACTGTACATATGACGAAACTATTTTTAATATGCTAACTAAATAGACGTAGTCCTACTAATTCTATGAAAGTTTGTTTGTGGGACAATCACTCAACAACTATAGAAACGATTTTGATGAAGTTTCGTAAATAGATAGGATATTGAATCGATTACGTGATAGGATACTTTTGATTGATCTATAAACCTTAAATTTAACACTACTAAAGACGCTGGCAACAAAAATGTATTAATAAATAAAGAGAATAGTTAAAAGGGAAACGTTACTATATAAAATATATAGATATAAATAAATTCATCATACTCAATTTGACTACATAGAAAAAATGGTCAAAAGAATTGGAAAGTTAAAGATGTACTTAAAATACCATAAAAGATTCTAATAATTATCAACATTACACTTATTTGTGAATCGACTAAGCCTTTCCAAATCATTCGTGACTTTAATGATGTTTTCATTAAAGTTTGTAAGTACTTTATCATTGAAGAGAAAGCTAAAACTAATCCCAATAAATTGACAGTTATAACTTGTATAGTTCCTGCATAGCTGCCCATATACGAGCGTGGAATACAATGAGCATAGTACAGTTATGTAAAACAAATTTGGTGGTACATACGTGTCGATAGGTGTTGGAAAAGCTGGTACACGCCCTTCTTGTGTGGTATTTGCATATTTTTTATAGGAGATACAGTTATATTTGACGATCAGGTACAGTGAAAGAGCTATCAATGAGTTTTGTATACGATTTCTTTATATTTCATGGCTGTTTCGATGATTTTACCGTAAATAAATATAGAAAAGTATCACTTTAGATTGTAATAGATACTAATGTAAGAGCCGTAAAAGATGTCCAAAATCAGAGAAAAATTTTAGATCAAAATCGTTGAAATATGCCCAAAATCAAAAAAAATGAAAGAAACCCTAAAAAATAACGGGTTAAGGGCAGGATGACGATGATAATAAAAATATAAAAAAAATATTGATTTCGAGTTCTGATAAAACAAAACTTATAAAATGTTCTGGGTGTGAACTAACATTCAAATTTTATCCATGTACAGAGTTACCATCATCGGTATAATATTTTAGACTATGAATCATACAGAGTGCATCGTTTTTCTCGTATGTACACTTCAGGGTACGTAAAGCTGTCGACCCTGCACCCAATCGTTGCGTTCATGACCACTTCACGACGGATTAATGCCACCCCATTCGATTGCGACGAAATATAGCTGCAAGTGTAGTAGAAGTGAAAGATGATTGTAGGAGTAAATGTGAGCTTACAAAGGATTCTTACTATGTCCTTAAACTATCTAGTTGATAGGCTATTGGGAATTATTTGACTTTTATTATTTACTTTATACGTCTTGTCGACTAATTCCCAGTTTCTATAAAAATACATGGAAAGTACAATATCTTACTAGGCGTAAGTCTAAAGCGTATCTATAATTAACGTGGCGTGAACATAACCACCTAAACTTGGTTCCTATTGGTTTGTAACTGCTCGTTAATGAAAACGATTAGTATCTGCTATACTATGACGTTCCGTCGTTTATAGGAACCGGGCCTAAATTCTTGGTTACAAGTACCCGAAAATTAATTAACGTATCTCTCCGTTCAATTATATTTTTTTCTACATTAAAGAGTAACTTCAGCCATTGTGAAATTAAAGGCTTGCACCTACTTGAGCGGTACGATTGATGATTTAACAAACAGTCTATTACACATCAAATGAAAGTACACATACATATGTAACATTTGAAAGTGTAACTAAAGCTTATCCGGAGATCAAAATCTCAATGTATCAATTACTTTTATCGACAAGTCATCATGTGCATCAAATTTAATCCCAAATTGATGTCGGAACGAAAATTATTTTAAACCGTTTTATTAAAATTAGTGGAAGTCGACACTTAAAAAGAGTACCTGCTTTTTACGCGGAAATTATAATGTTGGATCTGTGGTAAATTCAATCTTTAGAACCCGTCATTTACTTTAATTCCATAAAATTACTCTCAATGACTTTAAGTGGTTAAATCTTCTCTATGGCTGTTAGCCTGTTTACTAGCAATGAAAGTTAGTTATGCATCTGCTTCTCAAGCCTTACTCATTATTATTACAAGCTACGTAGTATAACCAACTAAAGTTACAAGCCTTTGAATGTTGACCTGTGCATGTGGAATATATGTCAAACAATCGTACACATCTTATTGTTCACCGTGACGCATTCGCGCCAAAACCGCGTCGATTCCCGCGAAATATGACGGATCAACGTATTCGAATTATTTATAGCTTTCCCGCTCGTATATCAGCTATTGTAATTAGATATTTTGAATTTCGAAAACGTACAGCTTATTACCTTATTTTGCTGCAACTTTTGCAGATCTAATAATATTATAAGTTTGAGACTTTATTGCTTTTCTATTTGAACGCGCTAATGTCAACAAATACTGGTCCGAATTAGATAGAGAAACCTTTTTGTGTTAGATAGACCGTTAAACGAGTAATATAAAGTTAAGGGTACATAACAAAAGAAGCAAATCTGCACTGGACTGCTAGTTTTTTCTAAAATAATTTAACCTATATCTATACTAATGAATATAATGCCAATCTTCATTCAGAACAGTAAAGCAATTTAGCGAAACAAGAAGCATAATAAAATTCATCATTCAATAGTATAATTGCGTGCTTTCAAAATAGTCAGCCAAGGCGAAAGCACATTACACAAATAACAGATAGAAAATCTATAATACATTTAATTGGCCAGTAGATAGATCTAAACCTTAATCTGTATCGTTATCTAGACATAATCGCTTGTATACTGCAATTATAGTATTATGTCGTTTATCTATGGGTCTTTATAATTATTGCCTAAGAGGATTTGCATATTCAATGAGATCTTTGTGATAGTTTGCTATGATATTGGTTGACACAGATTATTTATAATTTGTAGGGAGGTTTTAATTGTAGATATTATGCTGAAGATAATTATGGTTGGCAACTTGTCAATTATATCATTCATCGTTAAGGTACTGGCTTGAAACTATGGAGAATTATGATTTATACTACTAGGCACAATCATAAATCAAAATCAAATGCAACCAATAAAATTAAACATTCTTAAGCACACATCGACCTATAAAAGATAATGCACAATGTAATAATAAATAATGGACAACTATCCAAACGTTCTTCTAACAGTCTTTGGCTGTTCTTTTTTTGAATTATAAAAAACTAATTTTTGTCTGTGGCCTATGATTGTTCTTTCTTTAATTTTTTGGATTTGCTAATAATATTTTAAATCTATGTCGCCGGATACCCGGACGTGGGCCGGTAATGACCCGGAAAGTGTCCCTGACTAATGTCTTCCTGACCGTTATTTGGGACGACGGATAAATTAGTTGAAAGTATTGGCCCTATTATTAGATTGGATTTAGTTCCTGTGCACTTATGTACATGACAAAATTAGTATTGGACAACTATCCGAATGTTTTTCAGGCCTTGTATATTTTTATTAACCGACTTACAAAAAAAGGAGGAGGTTATCAATTCGACCGTATTTTCTTTTTTTTTTTTATGTATGTTACCGCATATCTCCGGCATTTATGGACCGATTTGGAGATTTTTTTTTGCAATCGAAAGAGTAGGGTTCATGTGTGGTCCCATAGAAATTTGGTTCAAGTCTGATCATCCATGTGGAAGATATTCCAGGGAATTCCTCGAAAATCAACGGAATAAGCTCTGCGGTTAAGGTTTAATAATGTATATTTCAACTGAATTGTGACTAGATGATGTGATTACCCTTTACAGGACACTAAAAAGGATAAAATAAAAATTTTTGCCAAAAAATAGAACGGACTTCCTCGCTCTAAAAATTAGAAAAAAAAATTACTTTTATTTCATTTTTGTTGAAATCTATAAAAAGTCGGTGCCTTATCTATTTTCAATTTAACAATATTTTGCACCGACTTTGTATAGATTTCATCAAAAATGAAATAAAAGTTTTTTTTTTTTTCTACTTTTTAGAGCGAGGAAGTCGGTTCTATTTTTTGGCAAAAATTTTTATTTTTAATTAAAGAAAACATTGCCATTTTTTGTATTAATGAATGTCCTTTTTTGATTTTTTTTTCATATAATTAGATTAAATATATAAATAATAATTTCTTCTTGGCTGTTACAATTTGAGACGTTGGATATGTAATTAATAATTGCAAGCCTATATTAGATGGGTTTTAGTCGATTAGTGCAAATCGAAATTTATGGGCCATTGAAAAGGTATAAATAGAAGGAATAGTAACTATCTAGAATATGATATACCATCTATGTTTATCATTATACCATTATTTTTAAATTTATCTCACAATTATCAACATAAAGTTAAAAAATATGACTATATAATAAATATAATAAAGCACAAACGTTTGTTTGTTTAAACGCACTAATATTCGAAATTACCGGATGGATCCGAAAAAATATTTCTGATTATGATAGGTTTATTTACTACGCGTGTGCAACCGCAGGGAACAACTAATCAAATAAATATTTTATTCGATTCCAGACAACTCAATTTCCACGACCCATTTGTTCCTATAAGCTATAAACATGTGATTCAAACACTATAAAGAATCATTATTTTCGAAAACACATGCTATGGAAAAACAGCGTCTATGAGTAATGCACCTCACGTGTGGCTTATACAATTACCCCAACGGTTCTGTGAAATTGATTTCTCACAAATCAAACTAATTGAAAGTAAGAAAACGACGCGCGCGCAGCTAAAATTAAACCAAGATGGCCGACGACCCTTCCGAGGTACACAAAAAATTATTTAACGCTCCCGCTTGACTATTAGCAGAAATGTGGGTTTTGCTTGTTAATTTTGTAATAATTTATTTTAATAAGGAACGTTCGGAAACTGCAAAAGAATTGAGTTAATTAGGTAAGGCGACTCTTGGTATTCTGCGTGAGATCATTCAATGTATTTATTAAAAATAATAAATCGGTGATTGGAATTAAGGAAATCTAAAGTTATGTGTGATGATTGTGTGTTGATTGTGTCAATATTTTGCTATGTAATCCTACTTCTCTGCGGTATATCCCAATTAATTTTTTTATCACAAGAAACAAATTTCTATTTTATATTATAGAATATGTATTGTTCATCTACAGCCTTACACATAATAGATTTCTCTGAGTACATTGATGATTAGCAGTGTAACCGCGAAGGGTTAGCCCCTTTCTATTATCTAGTATCTGTACTACAGGTCTCACTTCAGACGCTTTACACCACATATTTACCAAACTTACCACAGGACCTCCTATGACATAGCAATATCATTGTGAAGGACAATAAAGAAATTTATTACTATCGCTTTAAACGAAACACAAATTTAGAAAACATTTAAAATTCGAATACCGAAACGTAACCGAAATCCGAACAGAGGAAACGGATGTGTCGTTGTCGCCTTTTTAATATTACCATTTTATTTTATATTCCGCTCGTGTCTAGCGTAGATTAAAAATAAAAACTCGTTTCATCTCACCGCTATGTCGTCAAAGTATTTCGCTTTTGAAGTTTTCTACTTCCCACAAATATTCATAATTCAGTTTTAATATCAGTTTTGGTGGTTTGGGAGTGGTGTTAGAGATTTGACAGCCGTTTTTAAAGGATGTATCCATGGAGTGATCACTAAAAATAGTTTTCCGTAGTTGTCAATTGACCGTGTCCTTTGATGAAACAAATTCATTTCTGAACGGAAACATCTATTCATATTCAATTGGTATTAACCATTTTTGAGTATTTATTACTAACGGCTGAATTATCAAAACCAGGAAAGGAATACAGAACAAATAAGAGAGGTTGAATATTGTCTAAAATCTCTTCTTTATGCATTGCAGCTTAACCATTGATTATTATTTCTCTCGAATGAAAATTTAGCAAGTATCTATAGCATACATTATACTGCATCTATCTTTTACGGTCTTAATTATATAAGTCAAATGCGTTAATGAGTTCTCCCAGCAATTAGAAAAAGACCATCAAACTTTATATTAGTTATGACAGAAAATTACACCATCACTTGCGCAGGAAATGGCGCTGTATCTAAACGTCATACGCCAAAACTGACACCGTCATATGACTCCCTTGCCGCCAAACCAGGGCTGTCACTTATACTTTTTTATATGCTAGTTGTGCCTTGCTTGACAGCCTATTGGCTACTTTATGTACATGCCTATTGTTATGAAAAATGAATTGTCTGGATTTTTCACAAATAAGTTTTTTTGGAATGTGATTGACACTTTTTAGTATTGAATAAATTCGATTGAGTAATTCAGGTTTGCAAACAAAGTTGGAATAGTTAAATAATCTTTTACAAAAAAAAAGTCAGTAATTTTTACCAGTGTAAAAAAAGCCTATAGTAATCCTTTTGAGTTATCAGAATTTCTCAGGGTAGATCTCGCTGAACCTTATTTCGACACTCTAAAGTTTTTTTTTTATTTATAATACTGAATGTATTTTATAAAAATTAAGTTGGCAGCCCTGCCTACCAACATGTAGCCTAAAATTGACATTTATTGCTCTTATAATAAAGGTGAAAATTGCGCATTTCTCATCTGAAGGTTCGTCTTGGCGGTATCTATTTTGGAAATGACATCGATATTTGACGCTTCAGGTATACCGTTACGGGTATTGGGTTATTTTAAATTTGGATTTTTTGTTTAACCTTTGCGTGTTACGCTTTTGACGTTCAGATATTATTAGCACACATTTGCAACGTGATAATGTTGGATTTTTAAACTAATTTCTATTTATTTTAAACTAGCTGTTCCGCGCGGCTTCACTCCAGTAGCATAATGTTATATAGCCCATTTCCATCATTAACAATGTAGGAATCCAGTGATAAAATAATTTTTCAAATCGATCCCGTAAGTTAAAAAAAGGAGACCCGGAGACTATTAAATCCAAACAAATGAAAAGGAAAAATCTTTTTTCTTTATAATATTAGTGTAGATATTTTCCTGAAAGATGGATTTTCCACTAAAGAAAGTTATGAAAGGCAAAGTTGTACAGTTTATTAGGTGTTAAAGTATAGGCTACGCTGTATGAAACAATTTATCCTAAGTATCAAACGACTTTAATTGGAATACCTAATTCTACTTCCTTCGTCTCTTGAGTAATTTCGACTATGTATTTGTGACCGTTGATCATTGACTAAAGAATTCCTTTATTTAAGTTCGTCGCAATTTATTAGAGTAACAAGATATTTAATTGAAAAATGATATATTTAGTTAGACATCTAGATGTAATATTTTAATGGGAGAAAGGATTTAATAAGAACATTTATCTATACTGTCTTCGCTTGATAGTTATTTACCTCACACTCATACAAGCACAATCGATTCTCTCTGTGTCCGTTTATTTAGTAAAGAATCGATTCCTTATTCGACAAGTACATCGACATTAATTACTGCATTGACATTCTGTTAAACAAGGGTCAACTTCAGTTTAATGACTTCCCTTTACAAATGCTATCTTCTTTATTTTAAGAATATGAGTCTGGCCATTTTCTGTTACTTTCCTAATTCCATAGTACTTAATTATTATGTAAATACATAAAGATGAAATATTAATGTTTTTGTATGTTTGTAATGTTTACACGAAAAGTACTGGACCGATTTCAAAAATTATTTCGTTAGAAAGCAGCTACATTATGCAGAAAACAGTATAAAATAAATAAATAAATATTCCTGGAAATTTTTCACAACGCCATCTAGTCCCAAACTAAGCAAAGCTTGTACTATGAAAACTAAATACCTGACAGACATATTTAAACATACTTTTTCTGTAAATACATATATACTATAGATAAATGAACACCCAGACAGTAGGAAACTACAGTTTTTCTATGAACATGCTGTTATCTAACTAAATGAATCTCCTATAATGCTTCATTATTTCTACTATTCAGATAGGTATAAAACGTTAGATATAATTTTATCTTCAAAAATGTCTCATTGGAATGGGAACTATAGCCCACAAATCATTGTTTTCATTTTAGTGTAATTTTGAAATTCAAGCTGTATTTGATGATCTGATGTTACACATTCCTGAGTCGAGTAAATCTATATAATCTTAGACAATACAGTAAGTGTAATAAATTGTATGTATATTTTGACTTCTATTCGGTATTTGTAT
>LQNK01000869.1:199200-211794 GCA_001586405.1 Phoebis sennae
ATTTGTGAACGTTGATCATTGACTAAAGAATTCCTTTATTTAAGTTCGCAATTTATTTAGACAAGATATTTAATTGAAAAATGATATATTTAGTTAAACATCTAGATGTAATATTTTAATGGGAGAAAGGATTTAATAAGAACTATTATCTATACTGTCTTCGCTTGATAGTTATTTACCTCACACTCATACAAGCACAATCAATTCTCTCTGTGTCCGTTTATTTAGTAAAGAATCGATTCCTTATTTAATAAGTACATCGACATTAATTACTGCATTGACATTCAGTTAAACAAGGGTCAACTTCAGTTTAATGACTTCCCATTACAAATGCTATCTTCTTTATTTTAAGAATATGAGTCTGGCCATTTTCTGTTACTTTCTTAATTCTAAAGTACTTAATGCTTAAGTAAATACATAAAGAGGGAACATTAATGCTTTTGTATGTTTGTAATGTTTACACGAAAAGTACTGGACCGATTTCAAAAACTATTTCGTTAGAATGCTACACTATACAGAATACACATAACAGAATGCAGCTCGCTAGGTATATCTCAAAGAATGTTTAATTATTTCTAGTATTGAACTAGGTAGTAAAACAGATGCGTTTGGTATAATTTTATCTTCAATTAAATAATTAAATTCATTGGAATGGGAACTGTAGCACAGAAATCATTGTTTGAAATCCAAGTTGTATTTAATGATCTCATGATACTTTACACATTCCTGAGTCGAGTAAATCTATATAATCTTAGACAATACAGTAAGTGTAATAAATTGTATGTATATTTTGACTACTATTCGGTATTTGTATACATGAAAATATTCGAGAGCAGCGCTTGATCCATCTATAAATCTTGGACACATTATTTATAACTTTAAATTCTTTTGTGAAGAACTAAATCATGGAAAGATTATGAGAATTCTAAAATAATAGAGAGCTTTCAGCAACAATGAGATATTGCAGACGTAAAATATTAATATTTTTAAACAAATATTTTTTTTAATGTTGGAAGTTAAAAGGTGAAAGCCTGAATGAAATTTCATAAAATCCGTCATGTAGATGCGGCTTCACGGACATACAGACATCCAAACTTTTAGATTTACATATAATATAAAAGTAGAAAATAGTACATAATTATTTTTATCAGATGGTTTTTGTTTTTTTTCTAAGAAAAAAAAACATAGCATTTATAATTGAAAAACTTACACGGTGTAAAAAACCTCTACAGTGAGACTACGAATTATGTAAATTCTTCGCTACTCTATCATAGATCCTACATCCATTAAAATTGAAAAGCGAACCCACAAAATGATTAATAGAGCCATCGATCACAGTAATCAAAGAATTTATTGATCGGGGTTACCATTATTAATCCATTAAATATTTTAAAAATAAATCGATATAAAAATATACATTACTCTTAAGACCATTACGTAAAAATGTTATATACTTATGATTCGATTTTGGACTCCCACGAGCCTTGGATCACGTCCAAGCAATCAAAATCCCATACAATGTTGGAATTACAAAAGATTCGTATTTCATACGTCTTATTATAAAGACTGATTTTAGGGTTCGCGCGCACAAAAGGATTTTTAGGTCCAAGTTTTTAAAAACAATGCACGATCATTTTTCACAATTAGAAGTCAAAAAGACCTTCAATCTGTCGAGACTGCCGTGGACAGACAAAAGGTTTTAAGAATTTATTTTAAAGTAATAGTGGAAAATATCAACATACCTAATGTAATAAATATACCTGGATAGAGTCGACGTTTAATGACTAAAGTATATATTTTGTGATTTGAACGAGAAAGCATGAAGAGAGAGAGTTATTTCTTTCTTCAATTATAGTATGATGTAAATGTAATGCTTTCTTGCAGTTTCACTCTCTGTTCAACTTTAAAGTTAATTGCAATATGCCAATACTAAACGTACTAAAATGAACCAAGACTAGCACCCGTATTCTAATACGTACCTCGAGCATTCCTCGACTTAACTCAACCTCTATTAACGAAAATTTCCATTCTAAGTGGGAAAAAAACTCACGTCCACTCACGTTAAGAAAATTTCGGAGAAGACAATTTAACATCTGCATTAGATACATCGATCTATTTATTAAAATATTATGTTTTTCTATTATGAATGTTCGAATGAAATTTGTTATACGTCATATTTGACGTAACCGGAGTGGAAGTAAAATTAAGGTAACTACTTACAATACGGGTGTAAACCTTTCATACAGAACCCACATACTCGTTCCACACTCCCTCTTGAACAGTTTTTCATAATTATATTTTTGAAGCATTGCCATTTCCTTCGGATGTTGGACTTGTGACGTATGAAGTGTCAAATTTTCAAGATTTATCTCCATTACAACTCTGGTGGATTTAATATGTCAACTCTAATGCAGAACACAAAATTACTTGTTGTGGAGGTTATAAATCTTCTCGAATTAACGACAAAATAGACTTTTGTATATTATATTAATATTAATTTATCATACATTTATGTATTGCCTATTCTGTAGATGCGAATTAAATGATGATTTAAAGCTTGTCTGTTGGTTAAAATTCATTTTTGAGGATGTTTTTTCTTGAATTAATGAATGATTCCTTAAAATCTACTGAAAATTAGGGATGATTACTGTTATATTTTAGGATGTATACGAGTATAATTTGATGTGCTTTAATGGTTTAGTATCATCGGTTTGACTTGTATGTAAATTAAAATGCGTCGTGCAAATTGCATTTCATATTATTTTTGCTACGTTGTCTGCGATACAACTAGGGCAAGGGGCTTTGAAATTTTACCTGAATACTAAACATAAGGCAAGTAAAGTAAGAAATATTGTAAATATCTTATAAATAATTTTTGCTGCATTAATAGCAATACATTTGTGTCAATAAACAAAAGGTGATGACAGTTTTGATCGGATTATTGAAGACCTGCATAATTTGGATGATTTGAATACAATGGGAGAATTAAGGAATTCATTGTATGTTTTATTTCTCGGTATGAAATTAGGGACAGTTTCGTGGGCGAAGGAAATAATAATTTTGGGAATAGGTTCAAATTAAAGATGATAAATATGAATATTCAAGCCCTGAATTACTGTAAGAGATTAGCTTTAGATGTTATCTTATTAGATGTTATCTTTTTCTATAATTATTACAGTAAAAAGCGTGTGTATTAAAATTAAAGTATTTTCTAGATACTAGTACTTCTTGTTTCATTAAGTCTCTATCTACACTAATATTATAAAGAGGAAAACTTTGTTTGTTCGTATGTTTACGTGGTTGTAATGTATAGGCTCAAAAACTACTGGGCCGATTTTAACAATTCTTTCACCATTCGAAAGCTACATTTCCACCTGTAACATAGGCTATATTTTATAGGCATTATGCTACGGGAGCAAAGCCGCGCGGATCAGCTAGTGTGTTCATAAAGAAAATGTTAAGTATCAGCAATATTTTGATTTGCTACAAGAGGTCTTGTATAAGGATATTAGATCTCTTGTATTAAATCAAAAACCTATGAAGGCATAGAGAACGTAGCTAATTAAAAAAGTATCTATAAGAATGTCTACAAAAAATAGACAAATTCCAAAATCCATCGGTCACTCATCACTGCACGTGTTCCCAACTTCCCACGTTATTGTTGTAACAACAAAAATGTCTGATTGAGTTGAGAAAGCTTTCGGGTCCAAGGGCGCAGGTTTGCATCTGTTGAGCACATGCAACCGTACCGACCTTAAGGCGTTCGCGAAATATATAGGGATGTGAATGAATTATCGATGTTTTTTATATAATTTTATTTTAAAATTTAATAAGAATAATAATTTTGTGTGAAAATCATATTTTTTCACGTGTGATTAATTGAAATTAATATATTATATCGTCTTTCGATTTAAAAAGAATAGTGAAAGATTTGTATTCATATTAAAAAAAGTAATTGAACCAACACATCCACGGCATAGTGTGTCATTATGCCTTAGTAAAATTAATAAAAACAGGAAGAATAAAAGTAAATATTTTCTCTTCAGTAGAATGCATGTTATCCTAAATAAATGATAAATCACAAACAATGAAGCGATTCAAACTTTAAATATTGTTTTCGCATTGAAACATCAAAATCCCCAATGCCTCGTATCTCATTTCACCATACTTATTTATAATACGGCAACGAACTTAGTAAACAAAGGTCGAGTGAATTCATCGATAAACAAGGCGCATCACTGTTCGAGAGCTATATTTCACAGGCCACAAATCTGAACGGCAGTTAATGCTTCGAACGAGCTTCAAACAAAGGAGTGCAACATTGTCCCTTGCTCGTAAAATGGCAAAAAATAGCACTTCATTTTTGGACATTTTGATGTAGGACATAATTATGAGAGTATGCATGGAAATCCTTTGAGAATTGAAGCCTTAATTTTAATTTGAATACCATCGTTGATAAGCATTTCCTTGAATTTAGAGTCATTTATAATGATTTTAAATTTTCTAGTCTTCAACCAAAAACAATATATTAAAATATCAGATTCACTTATATATCTTTAAACATGCTTAATTAGTAAAAAAATCCGACCCGTACATAGCTATATAATATTGATAATAGCTTGTCAACAATATAATAAAATAATAAAAATCTTCCGTTTGAATGTGTAAAAATACATGTTAAATATGTCCGATTTATTAAAGCCGATTTTATGTACGCAAATAAATTCTGATACTGCGCAAATTAACAAATTTCTTTTGATTGTCCAGTCCATAATAGCCTTGTAAAATTTGCATACATTTTACGAAATAAAATGATCGTAAAACACGAAAATATCGCGAAACTCTACACTGAGTGTGCACGGAACGTGGTTGATGTAAAATTTGGCTTTCACATGTGCGACACGTCTTTGTTTTTATTACTGACTAGCGACCCGCCCCGGCTTCGCACGGGTGCAATGCTGATACTAAATACACTACAAAAAATGTGAAAGCTGTATATAAAAATTAGTACATTATTTTGATCAATCTCGTAGGGTTCGGTAGGCAATGTAAGCGGAGAAAATTTGATAATTAAAGAAATCACATAAGAAACCTCAAAATTTGTTATTTTTGCATTTCTCCGCTTTTTAATGAATGTTATCACACATACTAACCTTCCTCTTGAATCACTCTATCTATTAAAAATAACGTGTCAAAATCCGTTGCGTAGTTTTAAAGATTTAAGCATACAAAGGGACATAGGGACAGAGAAAGCGACTTTGTTTTATATTATGCAGTGATGATGTAATTATTTAAAAATATTTGGTTGTGGACAATTCAGAACGCTCCAATGAGATTATGCTACCATATATTTTACCATAGTGTTGAAGTTATTATCACTTTTGGGCTAATAGATATGATTTAAAGTTTAAACTATGCTAATGATATTATATTCTTGTTTAACAATGTAATAATGATTTTAATTTACCTGAAACTAAATATTAAGCATCAATATAACTTACGCTAATTTTTATACGGAATACTTTGCAATATCTTGTTTAATTGAAAATGGGTAAAAGCACCAACTTTCAATAGATTTTAAAAAGTTCGACCAAATTTTTATGACACACTGACAGTAGTGTCATAAAAAAAATCCTAATCGGCCCATAAATGCCGGAGATCAGCGGTAACATACATAAAACGCGGTCGAATTGAGAACGTGAAGTTAGTTAAAAAACTGCCTATATTATACGAAAAAATATTTCTACTCTTAATTTTATACCAAACAATCCTATGATGAATATCCTAGTAACGTATTATTATCCATTAATGGTGAATAGTCCAGTGTATTACTAAACCTAAGTGATTAATTTGTTTTAACGTTTCCACCATTAGCAGAATTGTACTAGTCATATGTCATATAACATATTACATATAATTGTTTCAGATGACGCATACACAGTTATAGAAGCCGCTACGAATGAGAGGCTACGACTGCTCTGTGGCTTGAAGCCAAGGAATCAGTTGCCGACGGTGCGGTGGTTCTTCGATGGAAAACCTATTGATTATCAGAGCAGGACGCGGTTGGTTCAGCAGAGGCAATGGTTTGTAGTTATTTTTGAAAATGTTTTCTTAACTTACTTCTTTCTATTCACTTTTTTTGCATACAATTTTTTTTTGTACAAGTGGAGCATGCTGTTCACATGATGTTCAGTGACTGACCGCAGCCCATGAACATCTACAACATCAAAGTTTTAGAGTTGAGAGGAAAGAAGTATAATAACCAACTATAATAGGTTTCACATATGTTAAAGATGGCAAAGTGATATAGAGAACATTCTAAAGAAATATTTCGAGATCTTTGCCATTGCCGTTATACTAGGAAATTTCTTAGCTCGGATTATAATAATAATGTGTGATACTGGTTTCAGCGCTTATCTAATACCGAATACTATTCGGTTTAAACTTTGCCGGATATTCGGCTGATTATTTTGTAGCGTATTCAAACGTAAATACTTGAAACTTTCTAATAATTTAAGAAAATAGAAATCCAAATGAATAATATATTCGGCCGAATACAAATATTGAAAAAGATGCCGAACACCAAATGAATATTTGGCGTATCTCTTATAATAATACAGGTACCCTTTATTATGATTATATTAGATGCGCCAATTATTAAAAACAATATTTATTTTAATATTTTAATTTCACAAACTGTAAATGCATGTTAATAAATGATACGATATAGATAAATGTGTTAAGATAATCATAATACAAGATTTATTACCTCAAATTTCTCATGTCGATCCCGAATTAGAATTCTCGAAACCGATATTGGACTACATCTAATTCGATCAGAATTTACATCAATATTTACGCATTTTGTCGATGCTGAAAATACAGGCAATAAATCAGATGCAACCGGCCAGAGCTATTGAAAACAAACTGTCGATCATAATGTGGAAAATCTAATGCGATTACATTAATGCATTGGAGTGTGAAGGTTTCAAAACAAATGAGAATGGGGACGTTTCGAAGTTACAGAACATGGATGGAAGTCAAGCATACGTAATACAAGCTGCAAATATTTCACTCTATTTCACTGCACAAAGCTAGTGCCAATCTGTTTAGATATACAATTGCAACTCAAAACGTTAAGCTCATATTTCCAGGACCATCATAAGTAGAAAGTTTCCAATCAGAAAATCACACAAGAAGAAAAAAGTTTTTTCATCTATTATTATTATTATCGAATCGGCATTTGATTTTTTTCTAGTATTCGTGGGCAATGAAACATTGAAACCCAAATTTACTTACTAAAATAATTTTTATATAAATTGTATAATCATTGTTTGTTACAGGTTACGAATAAAAGGATTTCGCGCCAAAGACGCGGGTGTGTACGCCTGTCAGAACGAGGAAGATAACACGAAAGAAATGAGTGTTACCATCAAACACAAACGTGATCTCGGAGATATTGAAGGTAGAATATTATGCATTACTCTATGCACAACCTATCAATGACACAATTGATTATATATTGTGATTCATCTTCCGCCTTTCATAAAAAAAAATCATAATTTCTTATTAGGTTCAAACAATAACATGCAAAAATGATGTGAACTATTTTTTTTCTTCTGTTTTTTTTTAATGTTATTTTAATTTCCGCAGTTATACTTAGATATTAAGCAAACAGTATTGTAATAATATAAGTTTTTCTTTTTTGTACATACCTATAATTGGTGTATACATCATAGCTAACTGTATATACATGTTTCGATTTTAATAACTCTAAGTTGTTATGAGTACACTGTTGGTATGGCT
This sequence comes from Phoebis sennae, assembly GCA_001586405.1. Taxonomy (NCBI): domain Eukaryota; kingdom Metazoa; phylum Arthropoda; class Insecta; order Lepidoptera; family Pieridae; genus Phoebis; species Phoebis sennae. Next base: position 207,007 of record LQNK01000869.1, read on the forward strand.
AATAAATAAATAAATAAATAAATATACAACGCATCCACAAGAACATGATATGCTAAAATCGAATCATCAGTACACTATTTTACACCAAAGACTTCTATGGTCGGTTCTTATAAAAATAAAACGAGTCGTTTTACTTACGGACAGTACAATATCCTACTAGGTGTAGTCTAATGCGTATCTATAATAAACTTGGCATTATTTATTTATTTATTAACATAACCAACAAAGACTACTATTATTCGATTAACTCCTATTAGTCGATTAAAAGCGCTCGTTAATAAAAACTATTAATAATGTAAAATTACATTGTATCTTGTAGCTATTAAACGTAAGTATTACTTAATTATTTGTTCGAACTGAAAGTTTGTAAAAGTTTATTCTTAACTTGAAACCTTTTGTATTGTCATAGATATTACTGTCTAGGATTATTTACAATTTACACTAGACTGTAAGGCAAAATAGGTATATTATTTTCTAATAAAGACTTTTAAAAACAGTAAAAACGATTCGTTATACTATGACGTTCTGTCGTTTATAGGAACCGGCGCTTAGATATCCGTTAAAAAACGAACCAACTGACTATAAGAGTATAAAAGGAAGTAGATATTTTTAAAGCTATCGCTATTTAATTGCTCCGCAGATTGTATTCTCTAAATCTGTAAGCACGTGAACATGTCGAGATATTTTGATATGATATTTAATTGGCATCTTTACTACCAGATGTGTAAACATGGCACAGCGAGCCTCTGAATTGCAGCGAGCGATGAAATGTTTTCATTATAAATATTTCCATGGGTTTGAACTGCATCTTGTCGCGTATAATTCATGGTTATTATTTCCTGTACTTGATAGGATGAAACTAAATTCCGTATGAATGTTTTACACGTTGCTATTTCTGTTCGCAATTACCATGTTAGATATTGAAAATTCCTATAGACATTTAAATATGTGACATATTTTCGTATTTTATTGCATTGCGTTCGATGATCTTGATTTACACATTTTGTATAAGGGTGACGAAATCCTGCGCAGTTAGTTTAGTCTTAATGACCCTTCTCTCTCTTGAGTTTTAATGTTAATGTGTTCTGTACAAGACCATTAAATTTAAGTTTAAGACATCGTATTTGCGTTCTCATAATCTTTGCCACAACATTTCTAAACTATATTTAAAAAGTATTAACATTTATATAAATTCTAATACTAAAATTACAGAATACCAATCAGACGACAGTCAACGTCCTATGCCAGAAATCTTGTCACAACACTCAGCTCAGTTAGTTGACAACAACACCATCGAAGAAACTCACAGAGAGTATGACGTCAAGGATGATGATGCTGACGAGAAAAATGAGAAGGAGCATCTTAACTATGGACACGTGGATAACACCAAATCGAAATATGCTCCGAAGTTCAAGCATCCATTGAAAATGTTTAATATGGAAATGAAGCCGGCGGGTAGTTCTATAAGATTCAAATGTGCAGCGGAAGGTGAGAAGCTGTTTTATTTAATTTAGTTAATCTCGCACTTTAGTTTAATTTATACTATATACATTACTAGCTGAGCTAAACCGCCCGTTCCCCTAGGAATTTCGGGATGAGAACTATCCTATACCCTTCCTAGGGTTTAAAAGAATCTCAGTACAAAATTTCATCCAAATTGGTCCAGTAATTTCAGAGCCTATTCAATATAAACAATCAAGTTGTACTAAAACAAACTCAGGTAAGTAATATTAAAATTAATTTTAAATTAACTTCAATCATTATTCAATGTCCAGGTACGTAAACGATACGTACAATTAATGACTCCTTTTGCCATTTGCTGGAAAGTAAGGAAATATATAAACTACGGGAAGAAATAATGCTAATGTTTCTATGCATCAATTATAATTGATGTTCACTAACTCCATCCATCATTATGAATGTTTTTTGATTTAAACAATGTTCATACAATATTTTAAGCCAAAATTTATGCTGAAGATTAAAACGCACCATAGTCTTTTGTAATCAGCCTGCATCAAGATAAAAATATAACGATCTGTTTACAAATAACCACTGTTTACGCCAAGCAAGGCATTAACCCGCGTTAACTAAAATGATATTTAACCGTAAAGCAAACAGCTGTAGTTATAAATACTTTAGTGCCTCGTAAACTTTACAGGTAATCCTATGCCGAACATAACGTGGTATAAAAATAATGTAACGCCGATATCCAGGAGTTACTTCAAGCCGTCGTATGGCAAATGGTCGATGTCATTGGATGAACTGACCAAGGCTGATAACGGTAACTACACTTGCAAAGTGTGTAATGAATTGGGGTGTGTTCAACATACATACTCTCTTCATATTCAAGGTAATCATTATTCATACTTCTATTCACACTCTTGTTGGTTTTCATACATAATTGTTGGAGATAATGTAGCAGAAAATTGACAATTAACGGCCGTTTTCAATAATGTATCAAAGATTATGGATAGATTGTAATCTCAGATTAAATGACATTTGATTGTCAAAAGTTATAGCAAAGGCTATCCGTCGATAGCGTATTGAAATCAAAGTAAGTGCAAATAGATAGATTTGCCCGACTATAGTAAGCAAAACAAGGGATAGATAGAATATTGAAAACGGCCGTAAGTCAGAACATGGCACAGGAAACTAATCAGAAACATAATTCGTAGAACGTTATCCATCGAGTCCGTACATAAAAGAGGGCTACCCTGGAAACATCACAGTGCTAGTAAACGATACAGTACAACTTCAATGTCCACCAGTCTCAGATTTAGAACCTCTAGTATATTGGCTAAGACCGTACAATACATCGTTAAAAGATGCCGAGGTTGGCCCAAGCGACGCGCCAACACCTGTTGGAGATCGAATTGAGGTTAATTTTCATTTAGGTGGAGGTAGAATAATCGTACAAAATGTGGTCTAAAATAACTCACTTGTTAAGGAACTAAATATAGGTGGAAGAACAAACACAAACATAGTCATACATACACTGTAATCAATAACTAACTGGTGAAGGTTCTCGGTGATGGTTCATTTTCCAATAACTCATTTAAATTCTAAGGCTAAAGGTTAATCTAACTTTATATACACTTCCTGATCAGATAACGAAGGTTGATGGGCAAATTTATGACTGCAATTTCTAAGTTTCCACGGAACAGGAATTTTGATTATAGATGCTCCTGTCGCAAGATTAGTTTGCTTCATTTGTCTTATCAGCGCTCATCTGCGTAGATTGTAGGCATTAATAAATGGGAAGCATCTATCTTGCGATTATTAACGTCGAGATTAATAGTGTGTTGTTTGTTCCTAGAACGACTATACGCTAAACCGGTGCTAACACAAGCGGCCGTCAATCAGACGAAGCTTGTGGGGCAAACGGCGAAATTCAGCTGCGAATTCCTCTCAGACCTGCATCCGTCTGTTTATTGGATGTATTTTAACAAACACGAGTACATTTATAATGAGTCCACGTCGGACGCAGCTAGCAAAGAGCCAGTCGTGTATAATGACGTTTCTAAAGTCGTTGTGGTGAGGGCTTGTTATTAACGCATGTGTGTTGTATGCATGGTTTGCTTGAAATTTATAATTGTTCGTTTCCTATCTGCGGCCAATTCTAAAAAAAGACAGCATGTGTTTGTTCGTAAACATGTCTTTTGCATTCATTATATGCAGATTATTAAAAGGACGCTTGTATTGAGAGTCGTCTCCCTGTTATCAATGGATTTTAACAGACATTCGTTTTGCGTTTTATGTTTTATATCGCATGATTATTTTACAATTTACAGATAAGTATAGGAACTAATAATTATTATGTTTTTAGACGGAAAACCCCTTAGATATGCCGGAACAACTGACGATATATAACGTTACGAAGGAAGACGAGGGCTGGTACGTTTGTGTCGCATTGAATTCATTAGGAAATACGACGGCCAAGGGATATTTGACTGTTCTTGATTGTAAGTATATTTACACACTCAAAAATGTGAAATGGCTGATACTTTGCAATGGGCTTAGACTATTTTTAAGGCATAAACTTAACTTTCCAACATACCGGGTGTTTTTCTATAAAGTCTTGAAAATATAGGGGATTTAAAATAAGAGGAGTGGAAGCGGAAATTTGATATTTTAGAATAGTTGAATATCTAAATTAAATATATAAAACTGTACACTCTGCGACGCGAGAAATACTTCATTTATTTTATGAATTTTCATTATTATGATATCAATAGGAATGACTTAATGGAAATAATTAATTGTTATAAAAAGAATTTATTGCTCTATTAATTTATTTTTGCTCATATATTCCCCTCAGCTTCCACTGCTTCTTTCCGTACACCCGGTATATAAGTCGTATTTACTTTTCTTTGTGTGCTTCAATACAAATCTTTACGAAAACTTTTTCAGTAATGATATTAATAAGCATGTTAATTCACTGTATTGTATTAAACTTTCAGCATTCCCCGTACCCGAAGCGCTAGACCACGGAAAGCACACGCTACTAATCAACATTCTAACAGCAGTACTGGGAGCTATGTTCTTCGTAGCTGCTATAATCGTGGTAATGATCTTTAAGAAGTTGAAGCAAGAGAAATTTAAGAAGCAGCTAGCTATTGAGACTGCGCGGGCGGTGATCGTCACACATTGGACGAAGAAGGTGACCGTGGAGAAACCACAGATGAACGGGTCGCCTAATGCAACTGGGGAAGGACTGGTAAGTACTTAATTTTTTTATACATGAAAACATTTACGTTCTACTATAACTTTAACACATTGTTTATAAAG
>LQNK01000869.1:211805-236737 GCA_001586405.1 Phoebis sennae
AAATAACACAAACACAATAAAAAGAACAAAATGACATAAAAACTAAATACTACCCATATGTTGTTCTACCCCAAAGTTACGTTTATAAATGACTACAATGACTTATGAAATAAACTTAAAGCTAAGGTACCTTAATTAATGACGACCCGATTGGCGCAGTGGATGTGACAATGGTCGAAGGGTGTGGGTTCGAAGCCCATGAGTAGAAAATTATAATGTGATGAACTTTTTGTACAAGACTTTTTGCTTAACTTTTTGGCTTTTTCATGTGCCCCGATGTAAGTATGGATAAGAGAAGATGCTTTAACACATTATTTTGACCGGATTTTAATGTATTCCATTTTTTTTTAATAAAAGATGAATTTAATTAAATGCTTCGTATTTGTAAACTAACCGAGCCAATTTCGTCAATATTCATATTTCATACAAAGTGGTCTTCTTAATTCAATATTATATAATGCATTTATTTTCAGCTAATGCCAGTAGTAAAAATAGAGAAACAAAAGCTCTCCCAAGTGCAGAACAACACGGAATCAATGATGATGTCAGAATACGAGTTACCCGTGGACATAGATTGGGAAGTGCCGAGGGAATCTCTCTCTCTCGGCAAAGTGTTGGGGGAGGGAGAGTTTGGGAAGGTCGTGAAGGCGGATTGTGTGGGGATCTTGAAGCCTGCTGTGTCGTCGGTGGTTGCTGTTAAGATGTTGAAAGGTGAGATTTTGCTATCATTAGAAAATAGGAAAAATTAAATAAGACAATTGTGTTTTTTTTTAATTGTGGAATTAATAGCATAAAATATGTTTATCTTTAAATAAAAGTGATATTCCATCAAGAAGTATCAATACAAAGCATAAAGTATAAGAGAATTGTGATGTCTTACTTTTGAAATATTATTTATAAATTCCCTACATTAGGTAAAGGGTTACAAAAACGATAGTCTTAGCTATTCTTCATTTAACTCATTTCTGATTGATTAAACGATGTTCAAACTTGAAGTTTAAACTGAAAAATAATGGCAGACTGATTACAAATTATATTAAAATCTATTTCGTTCATTTACATCAATGATAAAATAATAATTTCCTTGCTAAATATTATGGATTCATTTACTATATCCCTTCTTAATAATCTGGATTCATTTGGCTTTAATTTTTTGCAGAGGGTCACACAGACGCTGAAATGATGGCACTAGTATCCGAAATGGAAATGATGAAGATGATCGGCAAGCATGTAAACATCATCAACTTACTGGGCTGTTGTACCCAAGACGGACCTCTTTATGTGATCGTGGAATACGCGCCAAATGGAAACCTTAGAGAATTCTTGAGGAACCACCGCCCGGGCAATAGGTGGGTTGTTTGAAATAGTTCTCGATAGTAATCATAGATGGCGCTGAAATAAAAACTTTATTAGCAAATAATAATAGACCCTACTTATATTAATTTTAAAAATTAAGTATAAATAATATTGTTGTTAATGTTATGTATTAAAATCATTGTGTACAGAAAACTAAAAGGCAATAAATTGTTCCTCTTGACAGATATGAATCTCCAACAGAAGAGTTGAAAGAAAAGAAAACTCTAACACAAAAGGATTTAGTGTCATTCTCATATCAAGTGGCCAGAGGAATGGAGTATTTAGCTTCAAGACGGGTAAGTTTTATTACATGAGAAAACTATTATGCAATGGACATTGATGTTTTTTGTATTTACTCGATATAAAATCACATATTATTATATTATTGTAATATCCGACTTTAATAAATAATGAAAAATAATTTCTAATTGCGTAAGTAAATAAATTTAATTATTTTCAAACTTGTGTTCTCTAGATATTTGGTAGAAAGCCTAAAATATTTTATTTGTTTTTTTTCCCTACTGTGAGAGATAAACGATTGATTGTAATTGATTTGGAGGTTTACCTACTATAAATTTTAAACTTAGTTGACGAAACTATCTCAACCAGACCATTTTTTATAGATAAGCAAGCAAGGCTTTTGAGGAATCGACATGACCTATCTAATTTTTATAATGCCGACGTGATGGATAAATAATAATAGAGAAATATATTGATATTTTAATTTCTATTGCCTTTATAAAACCGTTCTAATGCATGTCTACGCACCGATTATTAAAATCTGGATACCTATGACTGATTTTCCTATTATTATTTCAGTGTATCCACCGCGATTTAGCAGCGCGCAATGTTCTAGTCACAGATGATTGCGTGCTTAAGATCGCTGACTTCGGTCTGGCGAAGGACGTGCACAGTAATGACTACTACCGCAAGAAGACCGAGGGCCGCCTGCCCGTGCGGTGGATGGCACCAGAATCGTTGTATCATAAAGTCTTCACTACGCAGACTGATGTGTAAGTATCATTCCGATTCATCTCAGGAGACTGAATGAATGAATGAATAAATGCTTTATTTCGCACCAAAGCTTAAAGCTAACAACATGACGGAGGAAAAGATATAGTACAAAATAAAGACTGCCTTCCGAATCGGTGGTTAATCAAATATTTAAGTGACGTTTCAAAAGAGCTTTTAAAAGTCAATTTGGAAAAGTAAACGATTTGAATTTGATTTATGTGCCGCAACTATTCATTGACTGACTGAATGAGTGTCTGGCTATTCCTGTAAAATACCGACAAAAAGTCTTCAAAAAGTATTGCAAACTATTTTTTTACATTTTCAACGATAGATCAACACCAAATGGATATAAATTTTCGGAATAGAACCCCTCCATATTATCTCGAATTAATATGGAGCCATTAAACATTACTGCAAAATATACTTTACATTCGAAGCGTTAGCGATCATTTCATCATTCTTGGCAGTTAATTTATTTTATTTATTCATTTTTTTCCATAAAAATTATTCCATATTAGTACTCTGTCAAACTGTAGGACAAATTGTTCGCAGCTCTTTTCTTATATTACAACCTATATATATAAAAGAAAGTCGTGTTAGTTACTCCACTTATAACTCAAGAACGGCTGAACCGATTTAGCTGAAAATTCGTAGGCAGAAAGCTTAGGACCAGGAGAATGACATAGGATACTTTTAATCCCGGAAATCCCACGGGATCGGGCTATATACGAGGGCGAAACCACGGGGCACAGCTAGTATGCAATATAATGAAATGAATTTATGATTTTTTTTTTTTTATGTTAAAGCAGGCAAGCGGGGCATGCGGTTCACCTGATGTTAAGTGACTGACCGCAGCCCATGAACATCTGCAACATAGGAGTGTCGCAGATGCCTTGCCGGCTTGGAGGAAAAGGGATAAGGAGAGGATTAATGATAGGAAGTTGGGAGAGGACAAGAACAGGATGGGAGAGGGATGGGTTGGAGATACAGGCCTCCGGGCACTAGCTCACCGTACGAAACACAGTACAATACTGCTTCACGCCGGTCTTCTGCTGGGGGGTGGTAATTACACCGGTGCGAGCTTGGCCCAATTGTACAATGCTCGGCTCCCACTCGTTTAAAAGTTATGATCATAATGGTTGGTTGCAGCTGGTCGTTCGGCGTGCTGCTGTGGGAGATCATGACGCTGGGCGGCACGCCGTACCCCACGGTGGCCGGCCAGTACATGTACCAGCACCTCAGCGCCGGACACCGCATGGAGAAGCCGCCCTGCTGCAGCCTCGAGATGTGAGTATTAACCCGAGAGTTTACTGGGAATGGGTTGTTCTATAAATGGATAACAAATGGTTGTAATATATTCTTCTAGACCAGGGATGGCGAACCGTTTTTCATTAACGTGCCATTTCTTGTAAATAAATGTTTCATTTGGTCACAGAGGTGCCAGAATTTTGACTTTCTGATTTTTGAGAAAATATAAATTAAATACTACAAACTCTAATAGAGTATGATAGGAAGGAGGCGTAAGAAATTTTTTCATTTTGTGATAGGTTACGTGCCCAAAATATTGTGTTGCGTGCCATCTTTGGCACGCGTGCCATTGGTTCGCCATCGCTGTTCTAGACGTTATGTGACGTTCATTTCATTTATAATCTTCTAGATGTAGTCACAACATGTGAAATTTGGATAACTTAATGTTTTCTTTTCCAAACAACAATGCGAGTTAAAGGTTAATATCATAATAAAGAAAGACATCTTACGGCAGTGAGCGTGTCTAAAATGCTTTCACATAAATACTAAAAAAAACAGGATTAATCTCAAAAATGTTTTCACCATTAATAAACAATTTCTTCACTGAGACAACATCATGCCAGGGCAGCAAATCTGTATGCATAATTGAAAACTTTAAAACTTTAACTTTAAAATTGCTATCTAAAAAAATGCATTGGTTTTATATTTTCTGAATTTTCACCCGTAATTTTTGTAAAAAGCTAATTACCCAAACGGGAGAGTTCATGTTTTTAAAAAGACATCTAGTAATAATAACATTTAAACAAATCTTTCGAACGTTTGATAACAAAACGAACAATTAACTATATACCCAACTACAAAGAAAAAACATGACCAACAAAGGCTCCAAAATAAAACAAAAGTTCATATATATATCTGTGATGTTCACGATATATAATAAATGTTAGCACACAGACCAGTGGGGCGCTAGTGTCACTTTTGACACTTCAAACCTGTCATCTGTGGCGTGCAGACGTATCCGTTGAGCTGTGTGCCTACTTACTGATATTTGAATCTCTTATTTAATGCTCACCTACAACCATAGGACATAACAATATCATTCAATTTCAGTTACATGCTAATGCGCGAATGCTGGTCGTTCTCTCCTGGCGACCGGCCGTCGTTCACGGAGCTGGTGGAGGACCTGGACAAGATCCTCACCGTCACCGCCAACCAGGAGTACCTCGACCTCGGCCTGCCGCAGCTCGACACGCCGCCCTCCAGCTACGACGGCTCCGGAGACGAGAGCGATAGCGAATTCCCCTTTATTAAGTAACTGAAGAATCTAGACCGGTTTTCAATGAATTGGGTTCAATTAACATTGGAATGACACAGTTGTCCTCTATTAGTGTCTTTTTCAAAGCGTGTGGATAACTTCGCTCTAAGTACATTCATTAAGTAGAACTGAACTGAAGAAACTTGACCAATTTTCAATGAATTGGGTTTAATAACCATTGGAATGATGAAGTTGTCCTATATTGCAATATTTAGTGTATTTTTCAAAGCGTGTGGATAGCTTCGCTCTAAATACATTAAAGTCATCGAGTAGAACTGAACAAACTTGACCAATTTTCAATGAATTAGGTTCAATTACCATTGGAATGACATAGTTGTCCGTTATTGCAATATTGAGTGTCTTTTTCAAAGCTTGCGATAGCTTTAAAGAGAACATATAGACAAAGTGTTAGCACAGCTCGACAATATATTTACGCTTTATCTAAAACCCTTTGAAAAAAAAATCTATTTAAAAAAGTGTGCTATTTTTTATTATGTTGCTTGAGAGGACAAGTTACGATGCAACTTTTGAAACTACAATGCAACTGATATATTTAATTCTAAACCCATCGCGCTTCGCCAATTTATTTGATCTGAAAATGGAAATTAATTGTATCTGAGTCCAATTGACGTCATCGCCCGTCAACGGGTTTCGTAAATCGAATGGAATTTTGACGATCACGATTTGATTGATTTATATTTGCAAATTCAATTAGCGATTGTTTACAATAAATATCTTGAAAATGTAACACAATGTGTTAAAATTGACTGTTATAGCAAAATTTTTATACGATAATTCGCTTTTTGCGAAATTCGAAATGCGATATTCTCTTACGTAAACACTCGTCCAAAATATTTAATGTAATTGAGATGTATTTTGGAAAAAGTAAATACTGAAGGAGATGGAAAAATGAACGAATGATGTATGACATGACAATAATATAGTTTTTAATTTAGAAACTTATATGAAAGTTAAGAGTTTTATAATTATTGAAATTATATGAAAATGCCCACCTAAATCACTAAGGGTGATTTGTCAACGAAAAACTTAGATTTAAGTACAATTACGCAAGGCGTCACATTTTATTTATATTAATTATTATAGAATGAACAATCATTCGATTTATATTCAATTATTATTTATTTACCATAAATTCATTATAAGTATTGTTGTAAATATCTTTTATTTGTGTGCATGTGTTTTATTTTGTACATATTAAACCAAAGCTTGTACGAATCGTTGTATTATAAAAGTATTATTTTGAAATTTAGGATTGTAAGTAAATTTATGATTGTAAGATTGTATCATCACCTTGTTTGTGCCTTAGTAAACATTCTGAATATTCAATAAATGATGACGTTATTAAAATAAATAAAATAATTATAATGCTAAAGAACAGAGAAACAAAATGTCTGGCCATGTTATAATTTTTATATGACACTAAAAATTTCAATGAAATTACGCTAAGATAACAAAAGTGGTGCCTTTCGTAATAATGGTTTACATATTTCTTCGAAACCTCTAGTCTAATACATCACCAGTTAAAGTTATGCATTTCACCACCAAATTATTTTTGTACTTAACTAGTTTTAAGTAATAATTACTATACGATAATATAAGCATCATAAGTATTGTAAATATGTAACTGCGCAGTCAATTTTTTAATTCATGAAAAAGCAATATTTTTTATATAGCCTTGTTAGTTTTATATTACCCAATAAATTATCTACTACAATGGCTTATTTATTGCTGCTCATATAATGTCTTGTAAATATATAATTTACTAGAAAGTAAATTTATGAATTGACGTGAATGAATGAGCCAATAAAATTATGCATTTAATAATAATCAGTAAACTAAGCATATTAGCAAATTATTAAGTTTTGTATTGTGACGATATAAAAGTAATAAAATTATTGATCAGTATTTATATTTGATGCTCTTGAAACAAACGAAGTATTTTACAAAATTGTTTGTATATTTGACGATTTTTGAATGTATGTTATTTTATGTTGTATAGGACTACGATGTGAATAAAGAATGCTAGTGCAAATTACAATTTTGTTTTCTTTCTTCATTTTTTGCATATTTTATTTAAATCAATGTTAAAAATTAGCGCCTTTCTGTACGGTAGAGCAATAAAAGCATGCATAACTAGTGATAATTTTTATATATTTGTTTGTTTGTAATGAATAGACTCTAACTACTGGACCGACAAAATAATTTTAATTCCATTTAATAAAAAAATAATAAACGAAAATAAAAGAATGGAGTGAAAATCTGTAGATACTAGTTATAATAGGTATTATACATTAGGTTTAAGAGGCTCTTACTTGTAACAATGACGTCGTTACTTCAACAGGAGCACGCAATTGGGAGACTAACATTATGTAATTAATGGTGCCTGGACATAACTATACTTTCACATTAAAATAATCTTTAACTAAGACACTGAACAGCCGGTAGTTTTCGTCAGTTCCATGACACCCATGTATATTAAGAAATTATAACACTAAATTATTTTTATGTACATTTCCAAAGCATCAAAAATCAGGATTTAGGATATAAGAAAACTCGAAATAATATTCAATTTCATTTATTTATAATTCGCTCGTTCATGCAGATAGTCCTAATTTAGTTACAAAATACAAAAGTCATACAAATTCATGCTAATTTTACGATCTATACTTTAGTTTCCTCCGAGGAACGTGTCAAGTAATATAATACCTTAGAAAAGCAAATTATTTTATAACAATTTCCTTTTATCGTTCATTGGCATTCATTATTACAATAGGTTTCAAATAACGCAATTAAGAAATTCATTAGATAACATTTTATTTTAAAAGCACAATTTAAATTCAACAAAATAACTAAAACATTGATTAATATTAAAATTTCAACATAAACATAATTTTTTAAAGAACATAAAACTTAGGCTAGTGTAGAATAGTACGTACATAATACTTTTAATTTATTTGGTAAATTCTCTTTAATGACATTATAAATTATGCTACAGAAGTGTTTATGTTAAATGTTTATTATAAAACATAATAATTGTCTATTATTATTTATTGTACAATATTGTCAGAGTCAAATTATATGCTATTTGTCATTAATCACTGGTAAAGAAATAATTCTAATTAAAGTCAGTTAAAAATAAACATGAGCATGGAATATTTAAACAAAGGTTATTTTCGATAATAAAGAAAGGTATTTCAGACAGTTATTGTTATCTATAGTCAGTTATTTTGTATTATTACACTATTGTTAAAGACAATGTTATTACGAGAAACTAAAACAAAGAGCTCGGCTCATAAACTATCACATGAGAAACAAAATAGAAGCTTAATAATTCTAGAAACATCTTATTCCGGCTTAAAGCTTGTTTTTCTTAGAACTAAATATTTTTCTAAACGTTCTACAGAAGTTTATACAAGAAGCAATCGCAATAACCATTGAATTGTTATTGGATACGCGGTCTCTATGTTTTTTAACCTAAACAATTATAAGAGTAACGTTTCCAAATTCTAAACAGTAATTCAAAACAAAAAACAACCAATACGCGTATGTTTTGTCTTCTAAATTCGAATACTCTCTTATCATTGGTTAAGCTTCAATGTCATACTCGAGTCAAACAAAATTGAAGAGGAAATCACATATTGACGCAGCGTAATTTCTTGTCTGGAATTCTGGACGCATAGTGAGAAGTGGATACGACTGCTTTCGTCTCTGTCCTTTCCTCTTGCCGCTCTCTTCCCTCTCCCATGAGAGCTTGCAGGCCAATTTTCATATCAGCTGCGAATTTCCTAACTAGTCGTTCTAAAGAAAACAAATGCTCATCTAATGCTTCAGGCACTTCTTCCCTCATGAAGTCTGCTAATTTTAGTAAATATTCGACGTTAGAACCGGCGGAACCGCGGCATTCGAGGATTTGCTTAGCGATTTCTGGTAAAGGCGCTGCACCGAGCCAATGCCTATTTTCAGGGACAGCTATGTACAGGAGAGCGTCTTTTTTCGAATTAGAGCTACTTGAGTGTGAAGGTCTGGGGTGGAAGTTTACGGTATAGGTTCTGTAGCCTCCGAGTTGGCACTCTCTAGTGGTGAGGTAGGGCAACGCGGCGTTGTTATCTGCAGCAACTAGGAACGCTTTACCCCAGGTTATACCCTGAAACAATAAAAAGATAATGTTCATGAACATGCTAAGAACAGATAAGAATGGGGAATTCTAGCGGTAGAAATCAATATCATATTTATATTTCCTACAAAATAGATATTTGTTTAAGTGATTTGAAAGGATTTGCATCAACGATTGTGCAAATTACTTCCGTCAACAAGACGACTATTTTTCTTATTTCCAGAAGACTTCGTTGAATGATTTCTTTTATTATGATTTTTTGCTTGGGTGAATTTTTTGTCAGTATGGCGTGTTTTAGAAGGAATTCAATTTCCCTGGAATAAAACGCGATCGATATTACGGGTCAGTGATAATTATCATCAGTAAACCACGTGGAGCTATTAAGTTGACGATAACCTCATAATTATGCAGCTTACTAGTGAATAATTAAGAATATTGCGTCACTGAGGTTACGCTTATTATTATTTTTTTACGAATTCCGAGGAAGTATTTTAAATATGATGTGAAATATTATCGAAATTTCACAAGTCAGATAACCTTCGTAGACGTAAATATAATTCCCTCGTCATTTCATCGGTAGTGCGTATTAAAACAAAACTAAATAAGTGAGATAAATGTAATAAATAAATCTTTACTTCTTAAATACAATAATAAAAGATTATTAAAACTTTATTATGAGGATGATGATGTAATTTTTTTAGGTTTTACAAGGTTCAAGAATTGATAAAGCAAATGTTTTTGGCTTTATCCTAAATTATTACTAGTAATATTATCCGATAATACATACTTTCAGAAAATCGCATAGTCCTACTAATATTATAAATGCGAAAGTTTGTGAGGATGTATGTTTGTTACTCTTTCACACAAAAACTACTATATCAATTATGATGAAATTGGGTATACATATAGGGTTCAGAATAACGTATAGACTACTTTTAATCCCGGAGTTGCCACGGGATCAAAAGTTACGTAGGCGCGGAGCGCGGCTAGTTATGTATATTTTATTTATTACTTACACGATAACAAAATTTTACGACCTTATGAGAAAGTAACATGCCATAATAGACATAACATACAATAAAATATAGATAGAGGAGTTTACAAATAGCGCCGATATTTGGTTGGCCGGTTTATCGTTCTGACCTCAATATATTTGGCGGCCTTTGTCCAGAGTTAAAAATAATACTAAACCGGAGGTCTTCTGTATGATGACTCATATATTTACTCAATTTTGAAGAGCTTTATTTTAATCATTTTTATTATCGAAAATCTTCCACCTCCCTTAAGACAAGGAATTCTTAATTTATTTTTAAAAGAAACATACGACATGTTTCTTTTCAAAATAAATTAAGAATTCTTCTTATTAATCAACAAATGAATGAATCATTAAACTATATGTTGTGCTAACCTCCTAATATTATTGTATCTATAATATCCTTTATTGTATTCAATATCTATATTATATCGTTGTATTTTTATGTTTAATTACTGTTTAATTACTGTTGGATTGGTATTGGTGGCTTTTGCGAAAATGTGGTAGTTGAACCCTGGACAGATGGGCAGACTGAAAATCAGCGCTGTGGGTGTAAAAACCTAGCAGCATGGCTGAGTCTGCCCAATTGCCATGCTATAATTTTATTTTATTTTCTTATTTGTTCTGTATAAATGGCAATAAAGCTTTTTTTCTTTCTTTCTTTCTTTCATAAAATAAGCTGATAAATGAAGACAGTCAATTTTAAAGAGTAAACTACGTAAAGAGATACTTAATATTTGGGCATAATAAGGTAACTAAAGGTAATATTATGGATATTTCTTGTGAATGAACCGACAAGTGCCAATAAAATGTTGGACCGGTTACAAAAGTATTTTTACTAAGCACGCGGCGTAACAGTGAACTCTAAATCAGTATCAAAACATGAAAACGTTGATTAGTCTCACAAAAAGTCAAACAAGTTGTAGTATTTTGATTATAAAATACGTATATTGCATTGACATAGGATTTTTATACATCAATGGTATATTGCAGAGGTTCCCAAACTGTGCGTCGCAGGATGTAAAGATAGATTTCATTTCTTCCCCTCCCTCTATTGATACGTCCCGACTATTGAGTCTCGATTATCTATCCCCTTGCTATTTGAAACTAGAACTCACGCCCCGCTGACTGATACACTAGGGCATCTAAAACTCGTAAGTGCGTCGCGGATCGAAAAAGATTGGCAAGCCCTGGTATATTGTAATGATATGGTTACGTTTATGTATGATAGGTTAGGAGTGATCAAAAATTGTTCTATATTAAAGACGTCATTCTGCAGTTTCGGACTATACATATTATGCATGACCAAACATATAAATGCTCCGGTATGAATCAAACATTGATGGGGTAATCTAAAGGTTATCTTATATCTAGCAATACCCTATTACGTACCTGCTTCAATAACCTCATGTAGGAATGATTTTAGAAATTTCCCATCACGTTTCGTATTTTAGCATAGATAAGATAATAATATAATAATAAAATAATGAAATGGCCTAGACAGACGAACGATAACATTATCATTGTAAATGATATAAGACGTTACATAAATATTCAATTAGATAACATGGATGATCTTGTTAGAACAAATTATGGTGTGGTTACATGAATACGCTGTAAATGGGATGTAGTTTAAGAAGCTTTTAAATGTATACATAATAACTACACGAGCATCGAATAAAAAAGTATATAAATAAAATTATAAATGTATTGTGTATTGTGCATGCACTTTTTTATTGGGATGACTTAATAATTAAATATAAAACATAATATAGTATTTCCTTGTGTTTGTTTTAACGTGACTACTAATTAAATAAAATACTTTTTAAAGGATTTTAAACACGCTTTATTTAACATTATTATAAGATCGACGTTTCAAACACTTTACAGCGAGCGTGGTCACAGGTGACTGAAATGACAGTTGTCTTCATGAGTGTTTCAAAGATTGTGTGTCTACCTCCATTTATTTCATCAGTCATCTCAGACACCCGTGACCAAGCTCGCTGTAAAGTGTTCGAAACGTCAGGTTAATAATAATGTAAAATAATGCCTTTATTATCCTTTTGATAGTTTGTGATTGATTAACCAACCACTCTCAATATTACTAATATTATAAATGCGTAAGTTTGTGAGTATGTACGGATGCATATTAGCTACTCTTTCACGAAAAAACTATGTATGGATGGACGGTTTTACATGCAACTTGTATACATAAAGGTAAAAGACAAAGGCCGTTTTTATTTCGGTAAAAGTGGCTTATTAGTGTCAAAATATTTTTAAAAATTTCCATGGCTTTTCTTTTAATAATGAACCCGAGTAACCTTTTTACATAGCGATATATTCATCAAAATGTCGTGAATTATCTGATAAATAGTCTTTTGTAGGTAAGCGAATTTAGTAACGCAAATTTTTATACGCAGTAAATATTCGGCAAGCGTGAACGACCTTTCCCATCACGCACAAGGCTCGTGGCGACAACTATTACTAGCGATTTCGTGTAATCAGCACATTTCTATTTCAGCACAGACAACTGCGCAAATAATCACAGTATCACATAGTTAAGCCCAAATAGAAAGGAACCAGGTCAAACAAGGGTCGGCTCTCTTTAAAAAAACTGAAAGATCACACAGATTATTCGTATTGGAAAATATTTTTTTTTATGTGAGCACGCAAGCGGGGCGTGCGCGGTTCACCTGAAGTGACTTACCGAAGATCATGAACATCTACAAAATCAAAGTGTCGCAAATGCCTTTTGCCGGCTTGAAGGAAGGGAAAAAGTTTAATGATAACAAGTTGGGAGAGGAGTAGAATAGGATGGGAGAGGAATGGGATTGGAATACCATGGACACCTTTATCGATAATGGTGTTAAGGGGCTATCATTTCCCATATTCATGAAATAAAATATTTGAATTTGTATTTGAAAAATAGAAAATTTGAAAAATATAGGTATTAAAAACTTAGAGCTTTAAATCTAGTTAAAAATACTTCAACCCTAGTCAAGACAGTACGTCTATCAAAGGATATCTATGACTCATAAGGGAGATATTGTTATATGTTCATTGTTCGTAACCGCGCGACCCGTGTATAAAAATATGATTGTTTAATAACGATTATAATGGTTATTATTGTAAGCTTTGTTTGGGTATCCGGATGTGTAATGTGCAATACTTGCTTAGCAAGAGATGAACAATGAGACATTTCATCGATTATATATCTTTTTCGTATTATTCTCTGGAATTAGATTACTTGACAACGAAAATATACGATGTAGGTATTAATAATGTAATACATGTAAAAAAAAAATTTCAGTGATATTGTATACTGAAGTTAAAATCACTGGAACCAATATTAGCGATTTTTGTGACAAAAAAGCATTATTGACGAGAAAATAGCTTTACTAATTCCGTGATAAAAACAAGAACATAATGCTAGTTATATTTTCTAGCCTTTTATAGTGTTTTGTATGAGAAAGTTTGTATTCAATCACACCGCAAGTACTGAAAAGGTTTTAATGAAATTTCGTATAAGTACAGGTAGGATATTACATATAGGTGATAACTGATAGGATACTTTTTATTGACAATAATAAACAATGACAATGAATGACAAATAGTCAACGAATTTTATGCGAGAAATGCCGCAGACAGTATCTAGTATGGAATAAATATTTTTTTTTACATATTTTCATCATAAATTTTTATGTATAATTTATATAACTATTCTAGTTTCGCGCATCGATTTAAATAATTTTGCAGTATCTTAACATTTCCATATGTTTTCAACACCCTACACACATGAATATATAACCATAACTGGATTATGTATAAGGTTACGATCACGTGCTATTCACGTCGATTCAATTCGCACACCGGATGCATTGATCGAGGGTGTTATAGCAAATATAAAGACGCTACAAAGTTTCACTTGTAGCATTATATGCAGTTTAAGGCAGTTCAATAGACTTGGATGTTATCATTGACTAGCTGCGCACCAGGGCTTCGCTCCCGTGGGAATATCGGGATGAAATATAGCCTATAGCCTTCCTCGATAAATGGGCTATCTAACACTTGAAGAATTTTTCAAATCGGACCTGTAGTTTCTGAGATTAGCGCGTTCAAACAAACAAACAAACAAACTCTTCAGCTTTATAATATTAGTATAGATTTATGAAGTTTCTGTATAGTATGCATTTCCTAATAATGGACTGAGCGAAGCTAGGTCTCAGTCTTGTTTGTATGCAATTTATAAGGTGACCGACGATTGAAGATGTGCGAAATCGGAAGGGGCTTTATGTATGTAGGGGTTGGGGGAGGGGCGAAAAATAGGCGAGTAAACTATTATTGTAGAGTGTGGTATCATAATGAATTAAGTAAGGTCTAGCTCGAAGCGATTCACTAGTTATTCTTTATTTGTAAGTATACGTTACCTTAGAGTCTAAATATTCGTTTCTTCTATGTCCTTATTAATTTCTCACTACTCAAAATATAATACTAATTCAACTTATCATCTCGCGACCCAGTTTATTTACTTTAAAACCATAGTCACCATGTATTTGAGTTATCGTATGGTATTAATTTAATAATTATGAGTTTAAAACGATAAGTACAATAAACAAAGGCACGTGCTACTGGCCGAGTTGATAATGAATTTGAGTGTAAACAATACGCAGTTGTTTCGACATTATTCACGGCAAAGTTGTGATTATTCACACCGTACTCAGAATACAGTTTGTGTTATATTAATATTAATATTTACATTATTTTTGGAAAGAGCAAAAGTTTGTCAACGAAAGACTTCATACTTCTCTTTAAATTCATATTTTAAAACATTATTTTTATGCGTTTAATGCGTTAGAGAATAGAGATGGAATAATTTTAAATGTTCAATGTACATATAAATTGCTAGCTAATCCGCGTGGCTTCGCTCCCGTAGCATAATGTTATATACATAGCCTATAAAATACAGCCTATCTTACGCGTAGATAATGTAGCTTACGAATGGTGAAATAATTCTGGAAATCGGTGCAGTAGTTTTTGAGCCTATTCATTACAAACAAACAAAGTTTTCCTCTTTATAATGTTAGTTTAGATAGATGAATTTGATTTTCGTATGGTAAAGTCGAGTAATAGAGTAATTATTACGTGTGTAATACACGTGGTTCCATGATTTTTAAAGTATATTATATTAAATTATATAGTTTTTTAATTTAATTATAAATTATGTATCATACATTTTAAAAATTTATGAAACAATGGTTGTTTGTGAAGTTCATTAAAATTGCGTAACGGTAAGTCTCGCGAAATTGGCTCATCCGTCAGTAGGTCAGTCATACCATGAGGTTCGGTAAATTCATTCGATTGGGTTTCGTATCGAGCAGTTTATTTTATGTTGAACTTTAAGAAATCTTACCATCATATTGAGAATTACTTTGAGTCAATTCCCATGTATTGAATCCCGTGAATGTTTCGCTTATTAATTTTTATCTAAAGGTAGGTGAGGGCCTTACCAGTCGCCAGTCCAAGACATTTTATTTTCACGTCTCCACCTTACGCTAACGTAACGCTTACCACTGAACCAAAATTTGGTGACAAAAACAAATTTTGCTTAAGCTAAGCTATCGGAAGCTAATAAAAAAGTAATTTTAAGGGACAATTCATAGAAAATTCGCCGTTTTGTTGGAAATTAAATTAACAAATTGTGTTGTCCATACACTCTTAATCAATTCATACATGCAGATAAAAGAGTCAAGGTCTTAAGACTAGCTACAATTATTCTGGGTTTTCAGAGGGGATTTCGTATTAAATGCACTTATGCGTCACATCTGCGTCATAAGCCGTGCAATATTATTGAGGGTTCAGGGAAAACATATTTATAACTTAATGCTTTTGTTAAACGAAAATAGTTTGAAAAGTTTATATAACAACGTCTGTTATGCGGTCTTAAGGGCTAACGGTGTTTACGGACTAATTTTACACTTTTACCAAATTCAAATTAAAACTTTGCGCGTATTTTAAATACAATAACAATGATAATAAATTAATCTTTCTTTCTTTTCTTAATTTAGTTCAGTTATAGATTAGCCAACAGCTTATCTATAAAATAATATAAAGTAGAATTATTTAAATTCATAGATACAACTTTACACTTCTAAACTTTAAAAACTTTAGGCGCATAGCTTCAAGTAGAATAATCTAAACCATTGTAAAAAGCAGGAAGTATCAAATGAAAAATTCTTAAAGTCAAATATTTGACCATAAAATTGGTTAAAAATTAGGACAATTGGCAATTTTTCGTTTATTAGGAAATCCCGAATTGTGATCAAACGATTTGGTAATGACTTTAATTGGCCTTTGGAAATTGTTTCGACAGTAAATTGGGTGGTTATGGTGAAAAAAGGTTACGTAACTGTTATTGCTGATATTATCCGACTTCTAATATAAAGGAAATAACAGAAAACAGTTATACTTGAATGAATTCTTATCTTATTAATCTTTTGTTTTTACTAAGACAAAAGACGTCAAAACTTTTGTTGTGAGTATTACTAACTAACTACTGACGAACAAAAAGAACAATTTGAGTTTCTTGCCAGTTCTGCTTAGGATAAATTTTTCGAACTGTCTTCAATAAAAAAATTTACCTTTTAGAAAAACATTTAATAAATAAAATACTTTTTAAAGGATTTTAAACGCGGCTTATTATGGAAAGCACTCGCGTTATACTATTTTGATTTATTGGTAACCTTATATTCAAGAAAAACAATGCTTTTGTGTAAAAAATATTTTTATCAGCTTTTACCTTTGGGAAACATTCATTTATTTTTGTTTTGTTCGCATTTTAATGTATGTGTGTCCTAATAAATGTACTTTCTTACTTTTTAATCTCTATGTAGCGAATCATATAATCCAAAGATGTGGACATACTGACAATATCTTTACATATATACTATTTATGATAGAAAAGGGAAGTACAAGAAATATTGTATTACAATAAAATGCAAGGTTGGTAAACTTATCGCACGTTGGCTTATTGACTAAACCGCAATAATGAGACGATATTAAGTTTCATTATAGATAAAGATAATCTATATTGCTTTTCAATAAATAGAGCTTGAATCAGAAGTTCTCAATATTTTACCAGTTGGGGCTAATAACTTTAGTTATATATAACTATATCTTATATATAAAAATGGATCGCAAAATGTGTTGGTAAGCGCATAACTCAACAACGACTGGACCAATTTGGACAATTCTTTTTTTTAAATGTTGAAGTTCAAGCATGGTTTTTACGGCGAGAAAAATTCGAATTGTCGGGTCCACGCGAGCGAAGCTGCGGTCGGAAAGCTAGTATAATATAAAACTATATATTAGCTTTTCAATTGACGTAAACATATGTTTTGAAATCGGTATGTGTTAATGGTTCTTCTATTAAATTGGATTTTACACACTCCTTATATCTACGGCGTGCAGTTTGGAAACCTCTGGCTTAAACATTCAAAAAGTTCAAACATGGAAAATGTTGCGAAAACTAAATATTTGTTGATTGTTTACGTACCTCTTTGTCTTCGATAAGTGTCGCGACTCGGCCAGGCTGCAACAAAATGTTATTATTATTAGTTTTGTTACAGGAACAGACACTCCACACTTATAATGGAATTTTATTTTTACTAACTGTTGTTCAAAATGTATTTTTTTCACTTGTTGTTGCTTATTCAATGACTTTTATGACGAAATTTTGGCCTATAATCTGTATAACAGACATTTTTGTACTGTTATTTTAATACATGTTTAGTTGTTTCTATTCAGGTATCAGTTGAAAGTAACAATGGTAATACTTTGCTTGAATACATCTTTTCAAATGACAAACAAAGTGACAATTAAAGTTGAATAGAAAATTAGCTATTTGGAGACAAGTACAGTTTTTTAAATTGCTTCCTTAGCAATTTAAAAGAGAAAAAATATATTGAAATATTAGTACTATTTTAACTTCTAAGACAGGCGTTCCCAAACTGTGCGTCGCAGAAAGTATAGAGTGTCACAAGGACTTCATTGCTTCCCCTCACCTCCCGAATATAATCCTATTTCATATATCTATAATCGTAAGTGGGTCTTGGATTGAAAAAGTTTGGGAACCCCAGTTCTCTAAGATATAATGAATTGAATATAAACAAAGAAAATACTTGAATCAATATGCAACATATAACACCTACTTGCTTTGGCCTTTAAGTACATGACTATATTAGATCATACAGATTTCATTATCATTATGATTTCATTGTTACAAATAATTCTTAATAGAGTATGAGATTAAATTAGAGATATGTTTTTTACTTTTGTACACTGTATGTATGTATGAACCTGATGGCCCATACAGATTCAAAAGGCATTAAATTAATGGAAGATATGCAGAACAGATACAAGATTTTTTTCCTTAAATGAAGCAGGCAAGAAGATTTTTTCAAATTGGTCCAGTAGTTTTGGAGCCATTACAAACATACATACAAAAAATAAAATCTTTCTACTTCATAATATGAGTGTAGACTATGATAGGTTGGTTCGCTAGACACACTAATTGATTATTTAGTGTTGGTGAAACCGCAGGGCAGAGTTAGTTTATACTATTGAGTTAATGACAACATTATACATATAAAATGAGTGTATTTTACTAAGCTTGGATATATAAATCCGTCCATTAAAAGCATTACTGTATTGAAGAGGTACTCAGTATTTTATCGGCATTACCCATATCATAAATTACATTAAAACATACTTAATTAATGCCATGTATAACCATCATGGCACTTAAATAACACCATTTCTACATATTAATGCTTTCTTGATAATGTTTTTATCAGAGTATTGAGATTAATACATAAATGAAGTAAATACATAAAACAGAATTGCCCATCTATCTGTTTATCAATTCATCAACTGTAGTGTGCATTTTTACCCCTTTTTTTCAAGGCAGGAACAATTCTACTATAGTTCTGGACAATCAACTTAGTTTTAAAACTTGCATTTTAGAGATGAATGAGAAATATACCTTGGATTTTAAAATTATTTTAACACACAAAAATATTTTATTCAAGTACTATCCAAATGTTGGCATAGGAATGCTACTATAGTATAAAATTTTATAGAAATGTGTCTAATAGTTTCACATGTTACATGAACATACTTACACATTACTAGATTTTTTATTCTTTCTATTCTATAAATTTTCTTGTGTTTTATGTAAATTTTTATTGGAAAATATATAATTTATTTACTGTTTAATAAAATTCAATTTATAAATCATATAGTATTATGGAACTTTTGATTGAAGGCGCATGATCAAGGTGCAGTGAATGTGAAAGGACGCGCTAAAGTTGCATCAGCCAGTTATAAGAAGAGTCCAAAAATTTAAAGAAATTATTTATTTTTCGCTTTTCAAAAACTTCAATAATTCTTGAAATTTCATTCTTCGGCTATTTATCAAGTTTGTCGTAGTTATTTTTAGAAGCATATTTTCATTTTATTAATATACTTACGTGGGCATCAGTTCCGCGGTGCGTCGTATTTCCTTGCCAAAATCTTCTAGAAAATCCTTTTATATAGCCAGTTATCGATTGTTGATATTCAAAACCCGGATTCCAGCAGAGAGAGCCATAGCCGAAGACCCAAAAAGGTTCCTTATGAACAACTTCCTCAACCCTTTCGCTAGAAACTTTAGGTGTAAAATTGTTTTCTTCCGATTTAGTATTCGGAACGCTCTCTTCTAAATTCGACTTTTGTTTCGTTTCCATTTTTAAATTTTTATCACGCGAAACTTTCGTAAAAATACTATTTTGACACCGATTTATAGGAAAAGCGAGTGAAAGCGACACCGTAGACTTCTTATAATTAAAGTATCACAGATTTGAACTATCTTTTATACTACTGTCTCATCGTGAATTCACGTTAAATGCACTATGATATAAATTGTTTATCGTAAACTATAAATATAACAATTTTATGACTACACCACCCATCTCGCCATATGATCGTAAACTGACAATTTGACAAATGACAAGCCGAGAAATGCAAATTGAATAGGATGTCTGATGACATTGACGTTACAAATTCCCGCGCTCGGTCAGTCGGAAATTGTTTGGCGTGAAGTTGCGAAAGTAAGATACACAGAGTACATATTGGTTACTACTGGAAGATAGAAGATGCATTTGTTTAAGTATGATTACAAAGTACTAATTCATTTATGTTTATTTTAAAAAGGAATGAAATTGATTTGAAACCTTACAAATTTGCTATTTACAATACTGAATCAAGTTGTCTCGTTAAATAAGAACTTGTGAATCTACTTATATACAGATTATAAAGTTATTATTTATATTAAACGATATTATGTTCACAAAAATTCATTGATTTAGAAATATTCGAATTTGAAGGTTTTGTTCGAAATTTCGACTATCATATCGTGCAGTTGAAGTCTACTCATTTACAATCTACATGGCGAATGTTATTAAATTTTACATTTTCACGTGGCTGGGATTATTTCCAATCGCTGTACACAATTAAAAAATGGTTAACAATTTCGAAACAATCCGTCATCGCATTTGAAGTCCATAGTTACCAATAACCTAGTATACTTAATTATTTTATTTTTGTATTAATATAGGTATGAATAGTATCTCAGAAACTTTAATTACAATCAGATTTACTATAACAATATCGTCATCTTCATATTATTTAATGTCGACGTTCATTTTTTTTGAAGTATTCTGCCTAGCCATTGTAATTTAAATGGATGATTACAGTGCACGATATAACTCGTTGAATTATTCTTAATTAATTATAAGGATTGGTCTTTCTTGATAGAAGGGAAGTTTGAAAGGATTAAAAAAACTACATTTTTCTTTATAATGGTCCATTTAATTCATAAAGAATAAAATCACAATGCATTAGTTTATTATATTATTTTACACACTGATAACGTACTTTAAGGAGTATTAAGAATGCATAATAATCCTGCGTAACATTAAATGCGTGCGATAGCAACTTTTTAACAGTCATGTACAATATCCTTTAATAGTATTTTGGTAAAATATTATACATAATTTTTTAAATCTATTCAATTTGATACCTTTATAATAATTGATAAGTAATGTATAAAACATCAAAAGCTAATTGGCTGCAATTTGGGGATTCATTCAATCCGAGGGTCGATCACTAAGTACATTTGAATTGAAAAGAACATGTATTTGTTATGTAAGTAAAAATTCTTATTAAAAGATACTCGAGTATCATTATCTTAAGCTATCTGTCAGTATTAATATAGTTGACACATTGTTTTGACAAGGACTTTTCGCGCTTTTATTGAAAAATAGTTTCATTACTTGTACTTAGTGCTCAAACTATTTAAAGTTTAAACTACATATTATAAATCAATTCAAGTGTCATCCTTCCTCATTTTAGTTCCATTTTATTCTTTTTTATAGCTCTTAAAAAGACTAGTTTGTGAGGATTATCTGTATTTTGCTTGCCCACATATAATTGTGTTAAATAAATGTAGTGAATAAAATATCTTTAATTTTCATGAATGGGCCTGAATGTATGAAAAAAATGAAGTATTGAAATTATAGTTAGCTTTGAATTCCAAAATTTGCATGTTTAAGACGGTAAATTTATAATATTTTTAAATTAAAGAACTTCACTTGATAAGATTGACACAAACTTTTTTACTTACTGATAAGTGATAAGTCTGAGTGAATTGGAATGATACTTTTTTAAAAACGGAATGAAAATGAAGTATGGATTGAAATGATTGAACATTGATAATTAATTTTTGGTGTGGTTGCATATTTCTGCTAATTTTGTACTTGGAATATATTTGTTGCATTCATTTGCATCGAGTCTAAATTGTGTTACATTAGGGTAATGTGCAGACAAATATTATATCTTATATCATTATATAATTTATTAGTTAAGGAAAAATATCTTATTCTTACGGGCACCAACATTTATGTTTTAATTGTGATTCCACAGGTAACTAACAACACATAAATTATTGAGATTACTACATCAAAATATCATTGCATTATATTTACAAACATTGTCTTAACCTAATATTGTGATATTTGGCTTTCATTTTCTTCCACAACAGGAATAAAAATAAATTGTCTCTTTGAAATGTATTTCCTTGCATTTAAGACATATATTAGAATAATGTAACTCTAATATTATATTTTTTTGTTATGTATGTATGTAACATTTCAAAGAGACTTTATAAATCTAGAATTTTGTGATGGTCACTTTTACTATCTAAACTATTTACAATCAGACTTTTTACATTAAACGTCCATACAACATCAACAATAATATTTCAAAATCTTGAAAGCTCCCACCGGAGTGGTAAGTACAATATTGAATATACAAATAATTTTATATAATACTATATATTTTCCTGAACACAGGGCAGGTACTGTTAATGTGTTATGTTTTATTTCATAGATATATTATGACTAGCGATATGTTATGATAACTTCTTAAGGATTGGTAAAACATTTATTTTAATAAATATAATGAGATTACATCCATCATAGTATATTTAAAAATTGTGATGCTTATAGTTAATTATTTATGTACATTATGCACCAGGAAATTTAAATACTTTACTACAAAGTATTAAAAATACAGTCAGGATTTTTGGTAGGTCCCATTATGGGGTTTAGATAAACTTGAGTTATGCTGAGTTTACACTAGACTTTATTGCCAGAAAGGAAAATAAGTAAATATTAGGGTCTTTTTTATCCAATCTTGCTTCAAACCACATCAGCTTTGAAGTTTTTCTTTCTATAAAATATTATCTCCTAATTAAATAAGCTGCCTTCAGATTAACAACAGGTCTGGTGTAAACAGAGCATAGATAGAGGTAGGTAAATACACTTTCTATTCTTAAAGTATATTTTGACAAAAATATTATGCAAGTATTACCAGTCAGGTAATAAATCAGATTTAAATGTGTATCGAGTATAGATAATATCATCAAAACCACAGATTTATTTTACAATTGCCTTATTATAAGGCTGTTGACACATGAATGTCAAACTTAAGTCCGGTCGATGTGGACTGGACTTAAGTGGAATGTTTTGATCATACATTGGATTCCGGGCCTTCTGTGTTGTGCTTGAAGGAGGCTCGGATACGGGCGAGGTACAACGCGCAAATGTGACCGTAGCATTTGTTGTACCATTCTGGAGTTCTGCCCCTGTAAAGATTGCAACATTTAATGTTTGAATACTACTTCAATAATAATACTTGATTGTGGTTCCTAATGAGATGCTTATATGAAACTGTACTGCTTTCCTGAAATTTGAGTTTAACACTGAGAAAAAAAGGACACTTGTTGGTCTTCCTGCGTTAGACCTGGCTTTATAAAGTAGGCATTAAGTGGCTACATTTTCAGTATACTACAGTGCTCTAGCTGTGTGATGATTTTGTAAAGTATCGTGAGGATTTCTCCTTGTGATCATACCATAGTTGCTTCCAAGCCTTACTATTCGAGGGACGTGGCGAGATGTACCAGTCTACTGCGTCCCTTCCCTGCAGGTGACGTAAGGTATTGTGAGGCTAGGACTGCTCATCTTGATCATCCCTCATTCGCCTCAGCGCCGTCGCGGGCGATGGACGTCTCCACATAATAACATAATACTTACATGGTGTCCACCCGTGCGAGGTGCACCAGCCTACTGCGTCCCTTGCCCGCAGGTTGAGCCAAATATCGCGACGCCAGCACCACTCCGCGCGAGCCTCCCGCAGTAGTCTCCGCGCCGCTGTGGGCGACGGACGTCTCCACATAATAATATAATACTTACATGGTATCCACCCGTGCGAGGTGCACCAGCCTGCTGCGTCCCTTGCCCGCAGGTTGAGCTAAATATCGTGACGCCAGCACCACTCCACGCGAGCCTCCCGCAGTAGTCTCCGCGCCGCTGTGGGCGACGGACGTCTCCACATAATAATATAATACTTACATGGTATCCACCCGTGCGAGGTGCACCAGCCTGCTGCGTCCCCTGCCCGCAGGTTGAGCTAAATATCGTGACGCCAGCACCACTCCACGCGAGCCTCCCGCAGTAGTCTCCGCGCCGCTGTGGGCGACGGACGTCTCCACATAATAATATAATACTTACATGGTATCCACCCGTGCGAGGTGCACCAGCCTGCTGCGTCCCTTGCCCGCAGGTTGAGCTAGATATCGTGACGCCAGCACCACTCCACGCGAGCCTCCCGCAGTAGTCTCCGCGCCGCTGTGGGCGACGGACGTCTCTGCTACTGCGCACCAGCCACCGCCTCCGCCGCCTTGCTGCCACGATCTGTAAACAATTTATTTATTTAAATTAAGTTATTGTAAATGAGAATTTTATGTGTTCTATTTTTAAAGTCACATTTTTAAGATTTTTTTATGTTGCACGATTTAAATGAGACTATTGTTTCGAGTTTCTTTCTCTACGTAAAAAATAGAAATATACTACGCCACTGAAAATCAGTGCTGTGGCTTCCTCACTTGTAAGTCACAGATTTCCTGAGTGGTGTCCCTTTTCGACACACACATTTTCACAGCCCCACACAGACGCCTTGATAAATTTCATATATGTAATCGTTGTTCTTGATAAAATTCTTTACTTCCTTGTCTTTCTTCTTGTGTGTATTGTGTAACTTGTAATTGTTATTTATGTATTTGTGTGTCGAAATAAATGTTTTTCTTTCTTTCTTTCTTTCTTTCTTTCTTACTATATCGAATGAATTGCTGTATTAATACTTGTTGAAGTAACTAATATTATTGTCAAAAAATGGGA
>LQNK01000869.1:237092-253965 GCA_001586405.1 Phoebis sennae
GACGGACGTCTCTGCTACTGCGCACCAGCCGCCGCCTCCGCCGCCTTGCTGCCAAGATCTGTAAATAATTTATTTATTTTTAAGAGACATTCTCAGATTTTAAATTATATTTTATGAGTTGCGACGATCTTTAATATATCCTTTGTTTTAAGAATTTGTTCCTTTCTCTAGGTAAAAAATAGAAATATACTAGGTATATATACTAGCTGTAAGATGTGACCCTAACTACTTACTAACAATATAAAATATTATTTTATTATTATGTTACAGTATAACATTTAAAATTATGAGTGAAGTGTCTAACTCACCTCAAAACACAATAATCTCTCGGCGGTAAATTGAAACTCGAAGCTGTGATGTACTGAAACACTTCTGCGTTGGGCCCCAACTTCTCAGCTACCCTCCACTTTATCAACGAATCGTCCCAAATGTGCCGCTCTCGGAGTATCCTGTAATAAAACATTAGTTCATTGAGACTTGTTTTCTAGTTTGTATTTGTATATTAGATTCTATAAATTAGAAATGGCGTGCTCTTGTATCGCAGAAGAAGACCCTTTTGGGCTCCTGAGCTACCAGAGTAAGTATTTGAAATACCAATGAAACTTTAGTATTCAATTTTTAGTCAATATATTTTATACCAAATTTTGCTTTCTTCACTCTATAGTTTAAAAAGTGCATCTTACATATTCTCAAAATTGGCTTTAAATAATTTTAATTAAAGGTGAGCCACCTTTTTGATATTCCCCATTTCAAATCTGAAACTGATATAAAGACCTGAAAACAAACATTCTCCAAAAAGGTTACAAACCTCTGCATAACCTCCTGCGGCGGCGCCTCAACATCAGTGGTGGCCCTCCACAACCTCAACGGATGTCCATCCCCGACCTTCTTGCAGCACAACTCCACGTGCGCCGCGGCTCCTGATACTGACATCCACCCACGTGTTCTGTAATACATGACATTTAGCTGAAGTTTTAATTTTGTAAGTTTTAATAAAAAACAACACATGTATAAGTTAAAAGTGCCTATTAAAACACAGACACTTTGACAATATCAAATTCATGTCGCATTATCAACTAAAGTAAACAATTATTGTTTTTAAATTTGGATTTAACAAATTTGTGCAGCCAATTTCTAAGTGTGATCTTTTGTGCATTATGTGCGATTTAAAAACACAAATTAAATATTATACGTATTTAAACACTTTTAATTTAAAATCACAAAACAGACAATAATACTGAACATCTTTGTTTCAGTCATAAATTAAACCCAATATATTTTTATAACAAGTTAATTAGCAAATCAGATGCTTGACAACTAAAACCTAACACCAATTCTGCTAAAGTGTCCACAAGACAACTAATATGACCGTGAAAATGAAATCTGTTCTTTACTTTTATCTTTTTCTTAAACCTTGTCATTACAATTCAAATCATTAATTGTTCAATATTTTTTTTTTAATCTAAATATAGGATCAAAATATCATATTAAGTATGTTTTAGCAGGCCCGTAAAATGGCCACTTAAAAAATATATTACATAAGAGTCATTTTACAATTCTATATTTGACTCCTTTCTATGAAGAGTCGTAAAATGGTCACTAAATATGGATTGATTTTCTCTAGTACTTCACGAAATTATTCACTATTAAATTCCGAATGTGCCCTTTTTTCCATGCTTAATAGCCGTGAAAGAAGTACAGTACAGTTCTGTTACAGTAAGTAATTTTCAATGAAATTTCAAGTATAGTTTTGAGAGATAGCTCAAGGTAAGATATGTCCACGAGTATTTGGACATAGACAAGAAAGCAAAGAACAGATAAGTGAAAGCATGAGATCGGTGGTCCATCTAACATCCACATCTCACCTCTTGCCCGACCGCCCACAGACTCTAAAAAACCACGAAAAATGTTAGAATGAGAGAAATGTATTGGTTAGAAAAGTCCAATAGTTCAAACAATTAAAAGCAAATTACTTTTCTTTGGCTTCTTTTAAAAGTGCTTTGATGCAGGCTTGCTGGAATCCTTTCCAGTCTTGGTTGAAGTCTGCGCCTAATTCTTCGAGTGCGACCTGAAATTTATGTTTAAATGTAAGTGATGACTTTTTATTCTAAACATTTCTCTACCATAACTTTGGAAACTATAGTCGTTATTACAATAATAAAATATAGTGATATTTTTC
Organism: Phoebis sennae; assembly: GCA_001586405.1. Lineage (NCBI taxonomy): Eukaryota > Metazoa > Arthropoda > Insecta > Lepidoptera > Pieridae > Phoebis > Phoebis sennae. Next base: position 239,272 of record LQNK01000869.1, read on the forward strand.
TCGACACGGTTGAACGTAGACTGGAACTCACAGCTTAGCTGTGCGAGTAAGCTATACAGTTGCAAGTTATACAGATGAAATTGTTTCCGTAGATATTTTGTCCTTGCATTGTGATCTTTATTACTCTATTTATAAAAAAAATAATGATTTGGATTAAGTTTATAACATGGTCATGGAATTTTAAACTCTACTCGGTACACTTCCGTATAAGCAGTAGAAGGTACTCTTGCGCAGTTTTGCTTCCATTTATACATGATATCGATTTTACAGTAAGTTATGAAATAACAGTCCATATATCAATAGACTTATGGGTTTACTTTAAGGAAGATATATTTTTCATTGCGTTGCAATCCGTATGAAAATTCTAGTAATGTATGTTCGTGTTGGTTACATTTGAATAAGAAATTTCTGGCTTTCTACTATATTAATGTTAAGGAATAATAGATCTTATTTATATATACTTACAGGAACACTTTCCTCGAAGTAGTTGAACTTGCACCGCGCGAGCATGTCTGCGGGCGCAAGGAACAGTTGCGCGTGCTTTTGTATAAGAAGTAGAAGACACGCATGCGCAGCGCGGCTTTCGCTGATTTGACGTTGGTCGGCTACGCTTTCGATTATCATTCTGAAAATAAAGTTACGTTAGGTACGTACACATTAGTGTGTCTAAAGTTACAAAATATATTTTCTTTAAACGATTTTGATTTTTTAATAGATGATGAATTTTGTCTTATTACAGTACGAGAAATATGGAATAGAGGGTGAGTTTGCGTTCATACATTTGTGACCATAAAATTTCTTGCTCAAAAAGCTATATTATATATAAGCTATACTCTTATAATCCGACGGGATGGCAGACCGACACTCGCGGAGAGAGATAAGGCGCAGGACGGATGGTTTTATGTGCTTTCCGTGAGTGTTCCAAAACAGCCAACCTCCAGACTTAGGGCTGCTTTTAAGACTTTATCTGTCAGAAAAATCTCAATACCATTTTTTTGGTCCCCACCCGGGAATCAAACTCCAGACTCGATGAAAGATGCGACCACTAGAGCAGCGAGGCAGTAGCACATACCGGTTAGAGTGTCCCTCCTTGGTGCTGCCGGCGGGCGGCGCGTGGTGCAGGCGCAGCAGCGTCGGCGCGAAGCACACGGCCAGGTTGGACGCCGTCATCTGGTTCACGGCCGAGTGCTCCGCCGCCTGCAACCACTAGAGCAGCGAGGCAGTAGCACATACCGGTTAGAGTGTCCCTCCTTGGTGCTGCCGGCGGGCGGCGCGTGGTGCAGGCGCAGCAGCGTCGGCGCGAAGCACACGGCCAGGTTGGACGCCGTCATCTGGTTCACGGCCGAGTGCTCCGCCGCCTGCGACCACTAGAGCAGCGAGGCAGTAGCACATACCGGTTAGAGTGTCCCTCCTTGGTGCTGCCGGCGGGCGGCGCGTGGTGCAGGCGCAGCAGCGTCGGCGCGAAGCACACGGCCAGGTTGGACGCCGTCATCTGGTTCACGGCCGAGTGCTCCGCTACCTGCAACCGATAAAATAATACAGGAAATTAAAAAGCGTTTAGTGCCATAAAAATATATAACACTAGCTGATCCGCGCGGGTTCGCTCCCGTAGTATAATATTATATACTATTTATTTTCCGGGATAAAATATAATGGTAAAAAAATTTTGAAATCGGTCCAGGAGTTTTTTACAATACAAAACAAACATACAAAAATACGAAGGTTTCCTCTTTATAATATTAGTATAGAAGTATAGATAACGATGTTTAAAAAAAACATCTGGAGATAAGAGAAGAACAATGACTTGTGGTATGTTGTTAATATCAAAATTTTATGGCGGACCAAATGCATCAACTAAAATTTTATTGATTAAGTAAGGTGTAAACAAATCGAAATACATATTTAACAGCATATTAACATTACTGTATTAGTATAATGCAAAAAGTTCTTACCTCGGCTAAGAATATTAATAATGACTGCAAAGCTTCCAAATGTTCTTCTGGTAGTAACAGCAAAGCACACTGTACCGCATCTGGCCGTAAAGGTTCAGGAACATCTGGAATAATATTATATAGAATTAATATTTTTTGAGATATCGCAATACTTATCTAAAGTTGTGCTTCTCGACATTTGCAACTTCACCTGTCTGGGCTCCCTCAAAGCTCAAACTGCTGTGGTTTAGGTCAGCAGTGTTTTTGTTTTCCTTAATAACTAGAGAAACTTACATTGAAATATGGCACTGAAGGTTTCACTCAGTTTAGTAGTGAGCAAAGCATCTAGCAATTCCCAATTCCCAGAGTCAAAGACAGCAATAATTTAATGGAACTTACGTTGAAAAATAGCGATGAAGGTCTCACTCAGTTTATTAGTGAGCAAAGCATCAGGCAACTCCCTGAAGTACTGCTTGACAACATCAGCTACGTCATAAGCCGGAGCTCCTTTAAAGTTATAACTACTGTGGTAAGGAGTCAAGGGCTATCATTTAAGGGAACTTACGTTGAAAAATAGCGATGAAGGTCTCACTCAATTTGTTAGTGAGTAAAGCATCAGGCAATTCCCTGAAGTATTGCTTGACTACATCAGCTACGTCATGTGCTTGAGCTCCTTCAAAGTTTAAACTGCTGTGATAAGGAGTTAAGGACAATCATTTAAGGGAACTTACGTTGAAAAATAGCGATGAAGGTCTCACTCAGTTTGTTAGTGAGCAAAGCATCAGGCAATTCACTGAAGTACTGCTTGACCACATCAGCTACGTCATAAGCCGGAGCTCCTTCAAAGTTATAACTACTGTGATAAGGAGTCAAGGACAATAATTTAAGGGAACTTACGTTGAAAAATAGCGATGAAGGTCTCACTCAATTTGTTAGTGAGTAAAGCATCAGGCAATTCCCTGAAGTACTGCTTGACGACATCAGCTACGTCATGTGCTTGGGCTCCTTCAAAGTTCAAACTGCTGTGGTTGGGGTCAGTTGTGTTGAGGTTTTCGACCGCGAAGGCAGCGTTAGTTGCTCCGGCTGATTCCACCATTGTGCGGAGTTTCGCTATTCGAGATTTGACGCCTGCTTTTCGGAAGATACCCATCTGGAATTAAATTTTTAATTAAATTTTCTTATACATTATTACAATCTATAAAACTAGAAATAATAGGGTTGGGCACCGAACTAGTCAAAGCCAGTGGAAATAAAACGTCCAATTAAATGTTATAAATTTAGGACTGGTTCATTTTTAAGTACATGTTAGCAGCGATATTTATTGGCAATGAATAGAATGGAAATAATTTTAAGAATGGATGAATTAAATCAATTACTCAAATTAAAAACAAATAGTACTGTCCTAAAATTTTGGAATGCAATAACGTACAATTAATTAATGTGTGAACGATAATGTATTTTTTCATATTCAGTGTATCTATGTGTTATTATGGGAATTATATTTAATTATGTGTTATAAATTACCTGATCCATAGCGTTCTGTTTCAACCAGTTGAGAGCGCTCTGTATTGGCTTGGGCAGCGAGTGACCTGTCCTTTGCAGAGACACGGTCAGAGGCACTCCGAATACTGTTTTATCTGAAATTTTAATTAGACACATGTTTGAATTTTTGAATGCAATTGGAAGTTAATTTAAAACAACAAGTTATTAAAATGATTTAGATCCTAGGATAAAACGTCAAACGAATGAATCTCGCCTATAAAGTTTTAAAAATACATAAACTTATTCCTAAAACATTTGTTTACAACAGCTTTTCTGTTTATGGCTGTGAATATAGAAAAGTAACTAGACCTTATAGAGAATATAGGAAAAATTCAGCATTGTAGGTACCTAAATCTACTCGCTTGCAATATCAATTCCATACACGTATTCTTTGCCCTGACTTTAGAAGCACTCTTATTCTAGTTAAATCTTACCTTTATAATCCGGCGTCTTAATCTTTCGTATCAACTTGGGCAGCTCCCAGTTCCAGCCGGACTTATGGGAGGGACAATACCGCTCCATGCACGCGGTTAGTCTCAATAGAGCCAACTTTCGCAATATGTGGAGCTGACCACAGGACAGAGAAGACATGGGACGGGATACTGAAAGAGAATACATTTATTACTATCTATACTAATATTATTAAGAGAAATAAAACTACTGGACCGATTTGGATGAAATACTTTGAAACCCGAGGATGGACATAGGATAGCTTTTATCCCGAAAATCCTACTATAACGGGAGATATACGAGAATGAAACTATGACGCTCAGCTAGTTTATAGTATTTTCTTGTCTTTATTTTATGGAGTAGTCTAGGTTAGTTAGTTTTAATTCTATTCGTACAGTAGAAAGGCGTTTTCATTGCGATTTCCGAGTTTTGTATTGTCAGTATGGAATAAAAACGTTTTTAAACGGATTTTAAACGCAATTATACATTAGGCCTCGCAGTATGATCCGCGTAACTTCTAATCCCGTGGGAAATGCCTATGCTTTATTCTGGATCCTGATCTATAAGTGTATCAAGTTTCATCCAAGTCCATTCAGTAGTTATATCTTGAAAGTGTAACAAACACAGATCTATCCATACCCACAATTCTATTCTGATAATGGTCCTACATTCTCAGAAATCTTGGCATTTAAAAACAATGTGGGTACTTCATTAATTGAAAACATGATATAGAAAACAATCGACAAATTGTGCTCAATATACAAATATATAAAGAAAAGGATATACTTACAATAAGCTTCGGGGTTCTTCTGATTTGGGGTGGGCTGTAGCGTGTTGTTTGCTTTCGGTCCGCCATTGAGTGCACTCGTTCTGAATGAATACCACCTTTGTATGTTGTTTCTGAAACAATGTTATGAGAAAAGTTTTAATGAAAAACAAGCTAAAGATATAATTAAAATTTGGAGTGAAGTTTACAATTTATCTACGTTGTTTAAACGTCCAGTTTAAAACGGTTTTAAGGAACTTGAATGGAAGAAAATAAGTTGCAGGAAATGCAACAACGTTATTCTTTGGCTATAATACAAAGTATAAATACTGTAAGTGTCTATAAGTTAAATATTTTAGTGCAATAACACATAATATACTTTAAAATTATAAGCTCACCCAGTGTATCAATGTGATTGATCGAATTTTATTTTTGTGTATATGTATCGTACCAAATGAAGAGTAATCAATTCAATTCTTTTTCTTAAGGGCAGTGCTGTTTTCAAATATAGAGTACTTATTATGCTGTATTACTTTTAAACTGACTGAATAGAAAAGGTGCAATTAAAATATATAGCTAATGTAGACGAAGGTTTTAGCTAAACTGTCTAAATTCTACGTACTTTTTAGTCTTAAGATCCAGGCTATCGTCATCATCATCCTGATCACCATCATGAGACCTGGAGCCAGCTGAGTTGGGACTGCTGTCTAGTTCTGAACTTCTTGATGCGGACTTGTCTCTCTTTAGACTGCGGTCCCGAAATCTGCAACATTTTTGTTTGAATTAAGAGGTTTCAAGATACCGTTATGCGATTTTCTTTGAAGTGTAATGATGATGATGATAAATACAATATACCTACTGTAGGAGAATGTTATAAGATGACGATGATCAATACTGTAATATTATTATTAACTAGAAAGACTACTGTTATAATATGAGTCAACCTACATTATAATTAAATATTTTTTCTAGAGTCTTATAGAAAAAAGAAAACCTAAATAGTTTAGTTTAATACGAATTTAATTTCTTCTGTTCTGTCAGATAACATGTCGAAGAATCAAAGTAATAGAATAAAAACAGTTCCATTAATTTTCTTTCCTACACAACAAAATCCTACAAACGAAGACACAATAAAATGTAGTCTTCACGGTACAAATCCAGTTCATTGCCCCACGAAATAGAAAAACGCATTAGTCGTGGTCGAGCAGTATTAGCATACGAATACATCGTCCATTGCGCGTTATTGTGTCTACTTGAGACAATTAGATGCAGGCTAATCGCTTCCTTACGACTTAAATTCGTTTTGGGAACGTTGCCGTCTTTGAAATCGACGCGGAGGTACTAACGTTAGGGAGAATTTAAAAATCTCTATATCATTTTCATATGCCTGTATGATTTTGTTTAATATTATATTTATTCACGAATACATTGTCCATTGCGCGTTATCGTGTCTGTTAGGGACAGTTAGATGAAGGCTAATCTCTTCCTTACGACATAGATCCGTTTGGGAACGCGGTATTTGCTGAAAATCAACGCGGAGGTACTAACGTTAGAGATAATTTAAAATCATCATATAATTTTCATATGTCTATATAGAAAAACGTTACTTGAGGTCGAGCATTAGCATACGAATACATTGTCCATTACGTGTTACTTGTATTATGTCTGCTTGGGATAATTAGATGCAGGCTAATCGCTTCCTTACGAGACAGATTCATTTTAGGAACACGGCGGTCTTTTATGAATCATGATAAAGATTTAAACTTTTCTTTGAATTATTGACAAGAAAAAAATCCTCAATATGTGTATAAAATATTAATAAAATACTTCATTTTCTTTCTAATTTGCTAACTTATTAAGTACAAAATTTAATACGCCATACAGTTAGGCGATTTCATTAGGTGGTTTTGTCAGTTAAAAAGTACAAAGATTTTGATGACTACCAAATAATATCGTGTAAAATGTTGTACTTTTAATAGCAAAAAACTAGCTAAAACGAAAAGACTTCACGGCCTCTCGACCCGACCACTTAAGTCTGTGCAAATTTACCAACTACAAACTTTCAAACGCCTCGAGTATCTCAAACTCGTAGCTAAAGTGAACAGTGTTCAGTAATTATACGATTTGAGGACTTCAATCTATCCAATGGGATTCTACAATTAGCGACCCAAAATTAATCTAGTATCAATAGACAGTTTCAGAACTGTATAGTACGGGTGTAGATAGTACATTTTAAATAAAAAGGTTTACTTTTCCAAGCAAAAATTGATAGAAATTAAATTGTCTAAAAGTCAAGTTGAGTTTGAGGACATCAATCAATACAATGAAATTAGAAATCATAATTTGCAGGGCATTAGAAGATTTTTAAACACCGTATTGATTAGCAGAGTGGATTTTTAGGTTAATTTTTCGTGAAAAGTGAAGAAATTTTGGGATTGATATATCAATTGTGAAATGGCAAGAGCAAAACTGATAAACTTTCAAATGCCACAAGTTTGGCAACTTCGGTAAAGTGAACAATGTTGAGTAATTATTCAAGTTTGAGGACTTTAATCGATAGGAGTTTGTTTAAACGGATGGAATTTGGAATTCCACAAAAAGGGGCCTGAAATTGGTAAAGTAAAGGGGAGTTTCAGAAACGAATATGTAATAGATTTGGAGGCTGTGTACACTTTAACTATAAAGTCATCTTACAAGATCTCTCAATTTTGGATCGGATAAGATAACAGTAAGACAAGGACTCCGAAATTTGGTAAGAATGAACTTACCAGACTTGAAATATAAAGATATATTTTCGAGGTAAAAATTAAAATAGAGGTTGGTATCGATTTGTCATAAATGGAGCAAACTCACTACAAACTTCCAATGCCTCTAGTATCGGAAGCTCGGCAACTTTGAAAGTGAACATTGTTGCGTAATTATGCGAACCCGAGTTTGAGGATTTCAATCAATCGTTTGTGGAGTTTATTTAATCGGATGGAATTTGGAATTCCGCAATAAGGGGTCTGAGATTAAGCGCTGAAGGTTTAAGAATAATCTGGGCTTGCACACTCTATACTTTCAGAATAACGGACAATTTTTCAAGGGGAAGAGTGAAAGAAAATTTGAGATATATTTGCAGAGTGAAAATAGCAAGGCAAATTTACTATATACAAACTGCGACTATGAAGCTTGGTTGGCTTCGCTTAAGTGAGCACTGTTTAGTAATTATGCTAACTCGAGTTTAGAGGACTTCAGTCAATCGTTTGTGGAGTTTGTTTAATTGGGTGGAATTTGGAACATCGCAATAATGGATTAGTGAGGAAGATAGAGGATAGTGTACTAGCAGATTATACACTATAAATATTAAATTGCTTTATCTCATAATATTTTCAGATGAAGCCGATCAGTCGAAGTATGGACTTAAGCGTCTATCCTTGGCTAAATATTGAACTTGGATTGAAGACAAAATTTTTTTATGCACCTGCATATAAAGGTTGAAGTGTTCAATCGCAAAATAGAAATATTCGAACTTCACCATAGATTCTCTGATAAGATATTAATATCGTAGTACTTACTTCTGTCCATCTTTTCCCAAATTCAAGGAACTTGTTCTGATGGCTTGTCTTCGGTGCGGTGTATGTCCTGGTGACTTCTGGACTTCTCGCAGGATTTCTGGATCTGGTTTGAGGTCTATTGGCGATGGTGGTTCCACGTATACCTGTAGGTTTTAAATAATATCATTTCAAAGATGAAAACAGAAATATTCGTTGTTGAAAACATAAAAATTGTAAACGAAATATTTGTTTAACTAAAACCGAGGTATATTATTTTTTAATAACTTATTACTTATTTATTTTTCTGTTATGATCTATATCTAATTTGGGACATAGTGCCAGCGAAATTTCAAATGTTTACCTCTGTAGTGTGGTGAGTATTGTGCTCCTTATAATAATTGTGTCTCCAACTAGCGGGCTGACATTCTGAGTCACTCAATGCACTCGAGTCATCGCTTTTCAGTCCTCTATGGAATATCCTTTTAGCTCTTCCTAACTTTGACTTAGAACTTTTATTGCTAGAGCCCATGCTACCATCAGAAGCGTAGCTCGAACTATCATCTCCGAACGGGGCGTGAAGTACGAAGGATTGTTCTATGGGAGCTATGGGGGAGGGAGGCATTATAGTCATAGGTGACGGCGGCTGAGTTCTTATTGCAGGGGTATGTAAGGGCGAACTGTGAAAATCAGGGAACGGAAATGCGGAAGGCGTTGTAGGCGTCATATCTATATAATTCAAGTCAGGGTATTTATCTTGCACTTCTAGAAAGTGCGGCGATGAGACTATGACTTCTGTTCTGTTCTGCCGTTTTCTTCTCCTTGTTTTGAGAGATTCGACCCGTCGGAGGAGCGCTTTCGCTCCGTCTCGTAATCTTTCAGATCCTGTCCGCCTAAACCTAGTTCCTGTGTCTTCTTCATCCTCTTTATCACTTGGTAACTGTATGTGGGTTTGTTGACCTGGTACTGTTAATCTGAAAAAATAAATCAAAGTCAGCTATGATAAATTTTTAAGATTTGAATGTATCAGAAATTAATCAACGATGTCTAAACACAGGTACACAAGATATCAAAAGACCCCCACTAGGCAATGCTTGACTCGCTGAATCCCAATGACATTAAACTTATTGGCTACAAAACGTTTGTGAATTTGTGTAAGGATATGGCAGTATGAACAAACACTGAAAGAGTAAAAGTGAAAGATCGTGTTATAAGTTAGATCTTATCTACTGAAAGAGTAAAATTTAAAGATCATATTTTATGTTAGATTGTATCTCGCGTATTGACTAATATGAACTGTGTAGCGAAAACAATGACTTATAGCGAATCAAGAATACAATATTTCATTTTGACATTTAATTAAAAGATGTAAGTAATTCTATCGGAGCGACGAATGAATAGATACTAAAAGTTACAAACCCGAGGTCGAATATACAACTTTAATTAACTTTCTTGTAGAACAAAGGATAATCTCGGATGAGCCATGTTATTTTTAGTCTGGGAATAAAATAAAAATGAAGGAAATTAAATTCCTTCTATGATTTGATGTTTTTAGTAAAGATGATAAGCTAGGACGGCTTAGTTCAAAGCAAAGAGTTGGCAGTCTTATCTCACTATTTAAAAAATATTTTTAAAAGGATTGCGTCAAAAACATTTGATAGTTGTCTCCGCTCCATGATATTAGAAGGTTATTTTAATTACATTTTCTTTAACGATCGTTTTGAAACATCGAACTGAACGGTACCGTTCCTTCCAACTTATAATTTGTTTACTACCAATCAAAAATGGCTGCCAAATAAAAGTACATCAAAGGCTCGTAACGAAGGTAAAATTATCGCGTCATCCGAACGAATTGAAGGTTTTCATCTCGAATGTAAATCTGTTTGATCAAGTTGCGCTGAAGGTAGCAATTAATGACGATTTATAAGGCAAACGACGTCACATTTAATGCAATATATTGTACTCGAAATTTTGGACGGAGAAAGTCGGAAGTAGATAAATTAATTACACGCTACAGATAATTGAATGAGGTTTGATATTTCATTCCTTATATAATGCCTGTTGATGCGAATGTAAAACGTTAGATATGTAATCATGATTTATAATGGATTCTATTTGGACTATTTAATTGATGATAATGGTTAGATCATAATGCAACATTCCATCTATGGACGTATTATGAGTGTTACTTATAAGACGAATTTAATTGTTGTTGGTCTCTAATCAATATTTTTTAATTATACGGTGTTTGAATGTTTGATCAAGTAGCAAAATCAATACCAATTCAGTTTAACATCTAAATAAATTGAAATGTACATTATATAGTATGTTTACAATGAGCTTATGACTGATTTTTAAAATCTTAAGCGTTGTCGTAAATATCTTCAATGTAGGTATTCGCCCACATAACAAACAGTATTTTAAGTTCTTTCAAAGGTCACTAAAATGTTGTCAAGTGTCGAGTTTAGGGAAAGTTAAACAAAAACCTTAATTTTATAACTTAGAAGGTCGCTAAGTGAAGAGCACAATAACCTCGAATACTTTAGCGCACTTAAGGCATTCTTTGTCGTACTTTGTCGTGGAAGATTGGATTTTGAAGAATGTGGACAAATAGTTTTTATGCAGAATGTGTTATGAACACACAGTGAGGTGCGGAAATTTAAGTACCTTTACACTTTTAAATTAAAAATTTACTCTGATAGTAATATAGTAATAATATAATATTCATTAGTATTTAATCATAATAACCTTAAATAAAAGAAAAGTAAGATTTTTAATGATTAAAATGTTAACTTAAATTAATACTGATTTATGTATTATAGCAATAAGTAACCGTAAAAGAATCAATAAGAAAACAATATAAATGCAACGTTATTTTAGATCTATAATAATAAGCCAATTATTTAAATGAAATTAACATAATAACTAGAACGAGATACAACGCTTTATATTAATTAAGTTTTGATTAGCATTGTGCAATGTTTCAAATTTAAAAGTGGACCATCTTTAATAACAGTCTTAGCGCTGTTCAAAATCACATGCCCTTTAATTAAAAATGGCGTTTTAATTTACTAATCGTGTGAAATGTTATGTTTTGTACGTCCGGCTGTTAGTGAATTTCGAATTTTAACAATTAATCATGTTTAAAAGCTTTCCGCTCTAAAAATCTAACGCCCTTTTATGGGTTATTGTCGTGACGCAATGCGTTTTGGTGAGGTGTGACTTCAAGCGGTTAGTTGGAAGAAATGCAGAAGGTACGTGGACATTTTTTTATGTTATTGTAAGCGGTTGACCTGATGTTAAGTGACTGACCGCAGCACATGATCATTTGCAATTTGAAGTGTCGCATTAATAAATAAATTGTTGGATTTGTTACTTTTAATTACCTATGTATTTCCTTTGTATATTTACCTTGTAATTCCAATGACAATAATTTTATGGTACTTTAGATACGGTATCCAGGACATTGCGACATTGGTAATAACAAAATGTACAAAAAAATTAAAATAATGGAACCATAAATATTATGGATTGTATATTTTTTGGATTTTAAAACAAAAAGACGACAGATTATTGTAAAAATTTTTAAGGTTTAAATAAATTTTATTTTTTCTTCGAACCTAACTTTTTTTATTTAGTACTAGGATTAGGATAATAAAATAGTTGTGGATTTTGTGCAAGACGGAGCCTTCACTCTGAGCTTTGTTCAACTTCAAAACAAACAAGCGATTGTTATTAGCGTCAACAAACCGCTGTCAATGCAACCACACGGAAGGTAAGTAACCATTATTTCCTACGGTTTAGCAATCCGAAATAGAAACGTGATAGGTGAAGGGCTGAGTACCCCAAATTGTAAGTAGACCAAACAGCCGGTAGGCATAATTATATATAATTTGTTTAGTATTAGTACCGACTAATAGGCAGTGATTACGGAAACTTACGAAATGGATTGAGATAAGATTTGTAATGTTTGATGTCTATTTTAAGTGTTATTTGTGTGTATGTGTAACTCTACCAGAAAGAATATAGACTACAGAAAAACTGTGAACGTTGTACATAAAAATAAGTCCATTATTTTGATAAATCTCGTAGGGTTCAACCTGCATTTGCAATGTAAGCGAAAAAAATTCATAATTAAGGATATCACATTAGAAACCTCAAAATAACAGTATTTCTCCACTATTTAAATCATACATATAAATCTTCCTCTCAAAGGACTTTATCTAATAAATAAAAACTGCATCAAAATCCGTTGCGTAGTTTTAAAGATTTAAGCATACAAAGGGACATAGTGACAAAAAGCGGCTTTGTTTTATACTATGTGAGTGACGTTGTGACCAGCTGATTAATGAGTATATTAACGTGTATAATTTTAGTTTAAAATATGAAACATTCTAATTTTAAGAATGTTTTAAAAAAGATTTTTGTATTTGTGTGGGAATATACGTTAAGATTCATGGTTAAGAAATAATTGGAACATGTTAAGAAATAATGAGAAATTAATTATTTTAATAACAAGCTGTTTTCCGCAACGTCGGTCGCTCTTTAGAGATAATATTAAACGAACGTGGAGCGTGGGAAATGGAAGTGGGTAGATTCACAAAACATTTCTTGTATATTTAATTATTAATATTACTTTGTTTGTCCCACGCTTCTGCCGTAGTTGTGTCTTTTTCGACTCACTTTACTAATACGATAAGCGAAAGCCTCCTTATCAACCGGCCTATTTACCCATCAAAAAGAAAAACAAAAAAATATTTTTAAATTCATTCTAAAATCTTACTTCCTACTTCCTACAAATATTATAAATGTGAAAGATTGGATGGTTGTGTGTAAATCTCGCCTCAACTTCTGAATTAATTTTGATGAAATTTTTTACACAGTTAGACTTCTAGCTGGGTAACATGCTATTTTCTATTCTAGTTTAGGAATAGATCTAAAGGCTGAACAAAGAAAAGCTTTATCCTCGATAAAATTGTTATCAGCAAAACATTCACTGCTTGAGCGCGACATTTAGTAAAAGGTCTATCAATTATAGACGTGTGAAATAACACACACTACCGGCTCCATTAAATTTGACAGCTGTACAACAGACAACCAAAGTTACAAATCACTGTGTTGGTACAATTATTGTTGGAATCAATATTTATTTTGGTGTAAGATATTTTGTACAAAATTGTATATAGAAGAAAAAAATAGGATGTATGAAGATACATAATTGATTTTCAGGAATGAGATCCTATTAATAAATAGTGTTTAACCTTGCTCAAATATATAATATGGACTGCTAGAGTTTTGATTATTAGATAAGCACTCTAATTGTCCACTTTTTGGCAAGGTGAATCTTTAGATTTATCAAACAATAACAACCCTTATATTTTATCTAAAAGTTCTCTATGAAATAACAACTGTTTCAAAATGTACATACACAAATGAGCTACATGGTTAATTGGTCTTTATAAAAGCTACATACTCTTGCATAAGCTGCTGTCTGTACATAACAATTACACGAGATAGAGTAGCGCCGGTCAGCCGATCGCTACGACTCAGTAATTGACAATGGTCAACCGAATTATGTTGAACTCTAAGCTCATACTAGTTTTAGGGGTCTTGTACGTGATAAATAATTGGTTATGGAAAGTTTTAAAATGTTTTTGATTGTTTTTTACATATACATTTAAGTATTTTGAAAAGTATTTTTCCTTGCAAAATTGATTCTTCAGAAAAATTCTCAACTCAACAAGTCTTGATATCTGATGGGAAAGGGTCCTACACCAAATTGTATAGTGTATGGTATTGTGGAAGACACCCATCACTTGTTGGTGGATTGTGACGGCTACGAAAGAGGCTCTGAGGAAGGCATTTGGTATAAATGTATTAAAGGTAGGTTACAGAGTCTTTTGTCGGACCCTCTCTCGGAAGCCGCTTTATTTATATTTATGTTCATTAGTAAGTTAGAATTATAGTAATTAAGATTGGCATATTTAATTAAATTAGGGGCCATTGGTGCTGGAATAATGGTAATTCGTTAACAGTCCTTGAAAAATATGGAAAAATGAAAAAAAGATATAAGTCAATGGGACCAAAACATATTTTAAATGACTTAAAACCTTGAGGCTATATTGATGAATGATCCATCAAAATAAAATGTGTCTACGACAGTTCTCGTGATACAACTGCTAAAACATACTTTTCTACAAACTACATCGATAAAATTGCCCAATCGCTATTTAGATTTCATTCACGTCAATTTCCGGGGTCCCCAAGTTCGGTAATTGAGGAACTATTAGCAACTAACATAACTGATATTAATATTAAGCTTTTCCCTCGAGTTTGTGAAGCAATTTCGACTGAGTGCTGTGATTTTACGCGGCTTTATGTTTAGTTTTTAATTGGATTGAGGAATTAAACTATCGTGTAATTTAGCGCGTAATTTGTTATTAATTTTGGGGTTACAACTGTTGCTTACGAG
>LQNK01000869.1:265453-276603 GCA_001586405.1 Phoebis sennae
TTGACATTACTTCTTTTGTATGCATTGTACGATTTAATTTGTCAATGTGTGAGTTTGGCGACATTGGTTCTCATACTAAAGAAGCACTAGGGCACTTCCACTTGTTTTTTCTATTCCTTGATTTACACAAACAATGTGGTTTTCTGTCATCTCATGATTAATTGCATAAATAATTAGAAATTTATAATTTGTAATAATGATTCTTCATGACACAAAAATGGTTAAAAAAATTGGTTTTTGTTCAAATAAATAAAAAACGAAGAGCAATATAATTTATTACAAAATCAAATATACATCTTGTCTAACAAACGCTTATGATTGGGAATCTCTGTGTTCGCAATAGATCAAAGGACGCAAGCAATTGGGCTCGGTTCATTGGGCAGAATAACAACACTTTTGCCCAATATCGTTTGATAATATCTGCCCATACTTTGTTCTTATAATTAATTAAGTGAATTCTTTGTGTATTTTTATGTTTTCTTCTTGAATGTAGCTGAAGGACGCTTCGTAAGCGACAAATATTTTTTTTTTCATCTTTATACAATTTGAATGAAGTATACTGTATTTAATTCAGTCATTTAGTCAATATAGATAGTTTATGTGTATGTATTAACTGTGAATGAGCTAATAAAAAGTAGTTTGTTTACTATTTCTGAATCGTTTGATTTGGGATTTTATATTGTCTGTATAAAGAAGAAAGTCGTTACTACAGAGGTTTTTTCGAGTTTTTAACTGACTTCCCATAAAACCTTCGTTTTATCAATTTTTGATGAACTTTTCGTAAGTGAAATAAATGTTTGAGGTTTTTGGTCCATCTTTTGGCACGTTAAACGAATTTTGATAGAAAAGCGACTTTTTCATGAATAAAAACATGCGATTAATTTTTCAATAGAAACTGGAAATTACGGAGCTATTGAATTCTTAAAATAACCTTACCGTCAAAAGAATTGAAAATATGATATAAATATAAAGAAACATATTTGCTTTTAACATTAAACGTGACGATATGTGAATGGCTATTAAGAATCTTAGAATTAATGTCAATATTTACGGTTTTTATTCTATTTGAGTCTGCAAAATTACGTTTATACGTTGACGTAGTCATTTGTATTTTTTTATTTTAAGGCTATACAAACCGTCGAAATCATATAAATAAACATTGTTTTGTTAACATTAAAAGAAAGAAAGATCATTTATTTATCGATACAATAGCACAAAAGAACAAAAATTAAACTTATCATACTCTTTAACAAACATTACGACTATGTCACGACAGTGCAGTATTGCAGAGCTAAATGAGGTGGCAACTCAGCTTATGCACCGGCGTCATTGACGGCCGAAGCGCTGACTTCAGTAGCCCCTCTTGAAAACAGGATTAATATTTAATTAAATAAAAAATAATAATATAAAACAATAAATTGTGCGTATACATAAATATTTTGAAATAATGTGATATTTTTTGTATATGTAATAAGATAGATCATAAATTTGTTAATACAGATCTATCACCACAACAAAGCCCATGTACTAATAATTAATTCGAAATTGAATCGGTAAAGTTGCGACTGTAGCGGCGACCGCATCTGTTGTCATTTTCTGTGGTCTAACCGCAACATTGTTCCAAATCAACCCAATTAATTCCTAATTGAGTAGGAATGTCTATATTTCGAAATCGAAATGGGTTAGAATTTCTCATTTTACGCGAATTTTCTTTTGTGTCAATTCTTAATTACTACTCTATAACACTATCTTATTATCTACTCTAAATTACTACAATATTCATAAAAACTTAATGTATGTTTATGCACATAGAAATTGTATTTTATTAGTTAGAATAATTCGTTTAAAACAACAAAACTCATGAGCAAATATTAAATTACTCTAAACTCAAAATGAGCAGCTAAACCTAACAAACATTTTTCTATATTGATCCAATTAACGGAATCCTTAATTTAGAAAGAATATCTATATATTTCAAATTTAAGGAAAATGAGCCATTTATACAACATTGTTTGACGCGAAATTCCTTTTTCATTTCTAAGGTTTTATTTCGTAGAGACCTTTATTAAAATGGAATTAAATATTTTTGTTTAAACTTTTGTCTTGTTGATTTTTGTTCCTTGTCATTTTCTGGGTCGTTACCTCAAAATGAAACAAATTTATTTAAAGTAGTCTAATTGTATATTGCCTTTATTAAATTTATTTCTGATCAGGATTAATAATACATTTTAATTTTACTTCCTACAGACAGAATTCGCTCGACGGCGCCCCTAAAGATTTGATATTTCCAGAAATATTTGACAAGAACTGCAGGGGGTACAAAAGTATTTCTTTATTTATTAACCGACTTACAAAAAAAGGAGGAGGTTATCAATTCGACCGTATTTTTTTTTTTTTTATGTATGTTACCGCATATCTCCGGCGTTTATGGACCGATTTGGAAATTTTTTTTTGCATTCGAAAGAGTAGAGTTCATGTGTGGTCCCATATAAATTTGGTTCAAGTCAGATCATCCATGTGGAAGATATTCCAGGGAACTCCTCGAAAATCAGCGGAATATGCTCTGCGGTTAAGGTTTAATGATGTATATATCAACTGAATTGCGACTAGATGATGTGATTACCCTTCACAGGACACTAAAAAGGATAAAATAAAAATTTTTGCCAAAAAATAGAACCGACTTCCTCGCTCTAAAAAGTAGAAAATAACTTTTATTTCATTTTTGTTGAAATCTATACAAAGTCGGTGCCTTATCTATTTTCAATTTAACAAGATTTTGCACCGACTTTGTATAGATTTCAACAAAAATGAAATAAAAGTTATTTTCTACTTTTTAGAGCGAGGAAGTCGGTTCTATTTTTTGGCAAAAATTTTTATTTTTATTTACATATGAATTTTGGTGATTTCCTACGTATATTATAAATGTGAAAGTTTGTGAGGATGAATGTATAACATACATACGTATGTATGTTACCCTTGCACGCAAGAACTACTGAAGCGATTATGATGAAACTCGGTGTACATACAGGTAAGGTATCAGAATAACATATAGGCTACTTTTAATCTCACAGTTGCCAGTGACCAGAAGTTACGCATGTAAAACCGCGGAGTGAGGCTATGTGTATATACAGGAACACAAAAAAATACTTATACAAAACATGACTGCGCATTAAACTTTACCTTATATAACTTCGTTAATGTTCCCCCTGAACCTTCCAGAAAATTCTAATTAAAATCAGCACACGAAACATTCATTGTTACATTTACCTGCAAGTCACTCAAGGTACGTGGTGTGGTGACAATTGTCAAAGATATTTGTATGATGTACGAGGGTTTGAGTGACATTTCTATTGTTGTATGAAGATAATACGAGTATAATTACGGTTTGGACGTATGAAAGTAGCCATTTTGTTTTGATGATGGATCGTTTTATTTTATGGTATTTGGATGTATGTCGCAGGTAGATTTATTACTGTTATCCAACCTTCGTCCGTGTAAATAAATATTTAGGGACATTTAACACTACGCCATCTAGCCCCAAACTAAGCAATGCTTGTACTACGTAAACTAGATAACTGATAACATAGTTTATTTTTGTAAATACATACATACTATAGATAAATTAACACTAAGATTTTAAAATAAAATTCAAAGCGGTTACCAAAATAAAGTATATTTACGCGACTTTTAAACATCGCGAAATAATTTGGGTCCATATTTAAAATAAACTTTATACTATAAGTTGTGTAACATGCAATATAAAGTCGTAGAACTTTTTCTTTCAACAAAATATTTATTAACTCTTTATCACATTATACAAAAAAGAGGAGAATACATAAAAGAAGTATAGCACGAGCATTGACCATACTTTTAAAAAGACAGAGCAAAATATTAAAGTTTGCAGCCGTTTAAATACAGGTCAACAAAATCGATATAGGTACATCGCCTCTCATTCCACAAAGAACAGTCGTTTTCATTTCCGTGACGTCAGATCAGAAGGCTTAATTAAGCGCTGTATGCCTCTCGGATTTGTGACGGTTCGCTCGCTTCAGAAATTTTCATTTACAATTAACGCCGCGTAAAGAAAGGGACCAATGATCAATACAGCAATACTAATATAATATACTAATAATAAATAATATACTATATAATGTTAGTTTATAGCCAAAAGGGCTTAGGTATGCAATGTGCTAAAAAGAAATAGGTAAATGAAAGGTTATCTTTCAACTTTTATTGTTGTGATCGATATGATGTATGCGGTCTCTGTAAAAAGTCTGTACATATAAGTGCTCTAAACTTTGAATTATTAAGTTTTTCATCAGATGAATAAAATCAATGATATATAGAGCATTGTAGCTCAAAATAAGTACGTACAGAATTTTAGTAAGTTACGTAATGAAATGAAATAAAATGCTTTATTTACCACATAAGTATGTAAAAAACGTAATAATATAATTTCGGCACACAAACATAGGAACGCATACACACACATACATTTCGTCAAATTCTTCACACATTTCTCATATTTTTTACGTCATTCTGAATTAACACAAATTTCTTCTTTAATATAATACAATTACTTCTTTCAATATAATACAAGACGACGGATCTAAGAGGTCCAAAAAGGTTTAGCAAAAAGCTGTGATAAATGAATAACATAGAACAGTAGGAACAGATTTAATTTCCGTGACGTCACGTGACGTCAGATCTGGTTTAATTAAGCGCTATATGCGGCTCGGATTTGTTCCGCTTCGCTCGCTTCAGAAAATTCGTTAACAATAAACGCCGGGTCATCCACGTGTACCGCGCTCGTGTAATCTGCTAGAAATGTATTGTTCTTTTAAATGAGTACGAATCGTTAAAGGCTGCAGTGACCTGAATATTCAAAATGATTTTCAGTATTTTCATATAAGACCAACAAAGGATTCAGTTTAGAGGTATTGATAGCTTACAATGCAAAAATATAGTGCAGCTTTCATTATTGGAAGTTACAACTTTACTATGTGCTAAATTTGATTTATGTATTTTTTATATAAGTAAGTAATTAATAAACCTTTAGTTTATTAATAACTTGAAGCTAATAGAGGACTAGGAGATTGTATTTTTGATGAACCGATTGGAGGAGTGGATTCAGCCATCAGCTCACACTCATAGGACTTGCATGAATCGTTTTCGTGCGCAAATTGTATGATGGTATGGCGCACGAGCCTCCACTGATTCATCATTTTGCTTATAATCTTCAGACCTATGTCATAATCATTCAATGACAAAAACCCTTTTAAAATAAAAGAAAAAAAAATAGGACCTAAACCGTAGACCAACCTATTCCGTAGACTATAATTTAATTAAGCATAGTTCTTACTTAGTTCACGATTCTCTAACAGCCGTTTTCAATATTCTATATATCCCTTGTTTTGCTTACTAAAGTCGGACAAATCTATCTATTTGCACTTACTTTGATTTCAATGTGCTGTCGACGGATACATTTGCTATGACTTTTGCCAATCTATAGTCATATAATTTGACATAACAATCTATCCATAATCATTGCTACATTATTGAAAATGGCCGTAATATAATATGATATGTTGCCTTCATCTGACAATTATTCAGATAATAGCATAATACCCATTCGCAGGTAACTTGTTATCGTGTTATATCCGACAGCGTCATGAAGAGGGGTAGAATAGGGCTGTGTCAATGGAAAACTCTCGAACAATTTATTCTTATACAGTTTCAGGCTTCAGCTGTTGTTATCGAGTGTAAAGGAAACATTTTATTATTATTATTTAATGTTTGTTCAGTTATGAGGAACCTCATAGCTGATACGCGCGGCTTCGCTCCCGTAGCATAAAATTATATATAGCCTATGTTATGCGTGGATAATGTAGTTTTCAAATGGTGAAATAATCTTTAAAATCGGTTTATTAGTTTTTGAGCCGTCATTACAACCAATCAAACAAACAAAGTTTTCCTCCTTATAATATAAAAGTAGATGAAGAACCCTTTTTAAAAATAAATCATATTTACCAAGTGTTTCAACGTTTATAATTACTTTATAAACTAAAAAGAACCCGACATGGTAAACTTTAAGTCTATAATAAAAATTAAAAAAAAAAACAAGGGCTAAAAACATTGCCAACTCTAAGTCCAATAAATTGACACATACAACAAAAAGTTTAATTCGAAAATCGAACGTTACATTTCTTTTTCGTCCAATTGAAGTTGGATTTGATTGAGTTGTTTATGATTCGAACATTGCCAATTTAACTTTGGTTCAACTTTGCTACGTTAAAATAGCTACGATTTGGAGAGGAAAATAGTGTCAAAAACATTATTTACTCTTTCAGTAGTAAGTCAACGAATCCAAACATTAACTAGACAATAATTAATTAATATATATTAAATTTTTCGAACTGTAAAAATTGTCTAATTTAGATAAGTGCTGTGCACTCATATCAGTGACGAGTTCCCCATATATAGTAAGATGTAATTTTTATCATGAATGTATTAGTAAATAAGTAGTTGGTGTATCTCACAAAATAAATACGTAAAATACACAAAATTCAATTTTAAATTTCTCATAGTTTTCAATTTACATATTAAATAGCATAAAAAAACGTCCTTTCCGTCTGTATTTCCCTATGTATGCTGGGAAACGGTTTATAATGCGTTTTTTAATGGAGTTATAGTGATATCTAACATTTAAAACAGTACGGGTTGCTAGTAAATTTATGTTCTATCTAGTTATTAAATACTAATTGATTTCTACCAAACAATAACTTCAGCAAGCAAGCTTAAAAAGTTAATTAACCATTTTAAATTCACAATTCAATTTTCTCGGCGTTGCATACAGAGTGTTTATGACGTATAAACATTTTAAGCTAAAAGCTACGAGTTGAAAGGAAAACAAAAAACAAGGAAAAGGGGAAATTTTAATATAAATGACGCATGTTTCATAAGGTCGTGGTCGTGTTTGTGGGAAATTCCCATGTGTTTAAACTTTTCAACCCTTATTATGGGATTATACGTTTTTCATATGTTTAATTAAGAGTATCCGTTTTATAATGGATTTTTAAATTTACTGAGGTTGAAAAATTTATAAACTCACGAGTTATTGAGTTCAATATATCTTTTAAGTAATATTATAAATGTGAATTTAATGTCCGTTATCACGTAACTAAACGGATTTTCATGAAATTTCGTATGTTGTATACGGCGTTTAACTGGATTCGATGATAGGATATAATTGATTGATCGATAAACCCCGATTTATCGTATATTAAAGCTCCTTCACTGAAAAGTCTAAACTTTAGTATTTACTTGTGTTTGTTTTAACGCGAGTACTTTCCATATTAAATAAAATCTTATTAAAAAATTTTAAACATCTTTTTTAAAGTCTAAAGTTTGGCTAATGTGAAAATGTGCTTCAGAAACTATGAAAAACTAAATGAAATACCAAGGAAAATAATTATATACAAAAAAATTAATAATGAATAAAAGCTCCTTTACTTTTCTTATGTAATTCCGCAACACCATTAAAACATGAAAAGAAACATTTAATTGTTTTGTGTTTTCCTTGTTTTGATAATATAATGACCAATTAACGTTTAACGTTAAGATGAGAGGACGTTTTCAAGTGATCTTCCCTTTTATAATGGGATTTTTCTGTTTACATTTCATTTCGAGGCATATGAATAGACCTTCTAGGAAGTTCTGATGAAAGAAGGCTTCAGGCAAATCGGAATACATAATGAATGAGTCGGTTATTGATAGACATTGCTTTATGCAAAGTCGTAGCGTATTTGTAGATAAAGAAAACATAAAGAATCATTTATTCTGATTATAAACTTAAATTAGAATTATTAAGTTAAATTAAAGATAGATATTCGGTCGAGTATATTTTTGATAAGAATACATGTAGTAAATTTATAGAATTGCTTAATGTTCATCAGCTTTATTTTCTTGAAACAAACATCAATAAACTTTATCAAGCTTTTAGACTACGTTTGAAAATGATGGAAATGATATTAATGATTTGGTTCGTAGTTTCTCATGTTATCTTTCTAAACGTGTCAACACAAACAAACATTACTCAAAATATTTCAAACAAGCTTTGTGAAAAGCGTCCGGTTTAACAAATATAAAATCCTCAATTTGCCTCCACGTTTGGATGAAAGCGGGCACAGTCGCCCGTGCAACACAGTTCAGTGGACACGAGGTAAAATTAACCCGCTGTGGGTATGTGACAATGTTTTATACAGCGGTAGGCTTTGAGCAATGGAGAAAAATGTTTTTTTAAGACAATATTTTTAATGTTTTCATATATTGGCTTTTGAAGGAGTCTGTCTTATGTCAAGAATGCAAACTAAGAGTAGGTGATTAGTTGGTATGTTGCACCATGCATGATATAGATTTTTTTACACAATTACTAACACTAACTAAACGTGACATTCTATAATAATTATATTAATGGCATTAATTGATTCATAAAGAGCTTCTTCTAAGGGTCAACACATACGAACAGCAGGGAAAATGTTTCAAACAAGATGTGTCAAAAGCTTCTGTTTAAATAAATAGGAAAGTCTCGAATTTGCTACATCCAAACGTGGATGGATGAAGTGGGCACAGTCATACATGCAGTTCAGTGACACGAGGTAAAATTAACCATGGGGTATGTGACAATGTTATGATTAATGTCAGTATTATACAATAGTAGGCTTCAAATGAAAATGAGCGTTATAAGGTGATTATTTTTAATACAAATTCACAACTTTCAGCTTTGCAGTATTGCCTGTTACGAGCGTGTTTGTAACGTATAAATAATATCTAATGTTACAAGGGAAAAATGGGAGCGTTCCAAAAAAAAACGAAATTTTTAATAACCTGAAAGTGACGCATGTCACGCAATTAAGTAAGATTAAAATAATACTTGAAAGTTATAATATATTAACATACGGAAGTTCGTTTTGAAAAATTCATAAAACGACTTTATTTTTTTTACAGGTTCTTAAGAAATTTACTTTGTAAGCATTCACAAGCTAACAGTAAGAAGTTGGGTATCCTTCAGTATATATTTCCAGTATGATATTCATGTAGAAAATCCACTTGAACTTTGAACTTTCAGGGTTGTTGGTAATTGAGGATTTTTATAATAATAACATAGGTTGTTTATTAAAATATCTTCTTCGCTATCTCTTTTTAAAACCTAGCAGCGTCACTCAGTTTTACTTGCACTTATACATTTAAATAATAAAATACAGCTTATGAACATCAGCGATAATGTAAGCTTCTAATGGTAAAATATTTTATTCTAATCATTCCACTAGTCTTATAGTTTATTCAGTGCAAATAAAAAATAATTTCTTTCATCAATAACGACAAAAACACTTTATTGTACACAAAAGTAAAACACATGGTAGATGAGTAGATTTTCATGAAACTACAAAAATAAAATTAACACGATTCGGAACACAATATTTGTATTTGCGCATTATTAATTTATTATGTGTTCATTCTATTTCTAGACTTAGCCTTTTCTAAGTCATTCGTTCGTTAGATATTGCAGTCTAGACTTAGCTAACACTCAGTAAGAGCCTCTTGTGGCTTGAGAACCTGCTTCCATTAGCAACATACTCGAAGATATACGTTATATAGTTCATTTACTTTGCTATAGAAATGATGTGAAGGGGTTATTTTTGTTTGTTATTTTTACTAATGAGGATATAAAGAGGGTAATGTTTTTGGGGTGTATATTTTACGTCCATTTTTGGCACGTCCTACATACGGCTGGACGGATTTTGATTATTTCAGAGTCACAAAAAGTGAGGAATTTTTGGATTTTTATTAAATTGATATATTATATATTTAAATTTATGGAATAATTTTATACTACGTATATAGGACATATACGTACGTACGTATATAGTATAAAATTAATTCCTCTAACCGTATCTGTCTGTATGAACTGATACTATCGAAAAGATATTTGTACGATGTACGATAAATCGTGTGATTCTTCAAGATTTTAGTGTTTAAAATTCATTATGTTCAATACATAAATCCGCAAAAGCTACGGGCGGAAGCTTGGTAGATAAAATCAACGTATTATGTCCATAATTGGTATTATACCACTAGATTGGTCAACGAATATATCTATTCTGACGCAAATTGAATGATGACAAAGAACAGCGGTCAGTCAAGCGAACATTCGATTAACTCGCACTTTTGTAGACATAGTTGTTTTTCAGCTCAATAAGTGAATGAATTTGATTGGTTGGACATCTTTTGTTAGTGAATGGAATTCAAAAGTTAGTTGCTGATGTATAAAATGAAATTGGGAATTAAAATGCCTGTTGATCTATTATTTATTTATTTATTGAAAACTTCGCAGTTTACGATCTGGTTTATAATTCTAAACTCGTAATTCTAACTCGTAAAGTATAAAAATACGCTAATAATGAGTTTTACAAATAAATCGAATTGATAAGAGAGGGATTGCTCAAATAAACGTAAATTATACATTAATAATTCCTTGTTGATGTTACCAACTCAAAGAATAAGTTAAATGTGCTATTGTATATATTTTTGTTTAAAACAAAAATATATACAATATCGATTTAATTGATCATACTAATCAATGTAGAGATAATATAAAATATACTACTCATTGGTTTGTTAATAGGTATTAAGTTTAAGAATTGCATTTTTTCATACTAGAGTTAACATGATTATAGAGAATTTTATTTAAGACTTTAATTATATTTCCGCCCGCAGCTTCACTCGCGTGAACTACTGTATTTGAATAAAATTAAACGACAAAAGTTTAACAAACTTACGGTCGCAGGACCGCTGAGATATTTTATGTCTAAATTTTTTATATAATTAATATGCATAACATATTGCCGACATACCAATTACTCTTTTTGATAAAAAAAAAAACAACGTACAGAAATGGTTTGGTTACGGTTTTGTTATATGCATAGATGTTGTTACAATTGTAATGTGGTATTGTAGTTTAAGAGGCTTTCTAACATAATCTATACATATAATAAAAGAGTAACCGAACCATTTCTGTACATTGAATATTTTTCAAAAAGAGTGATTGGTATGTAATATGTATGTTCCATAGATACCAAAACCATGGTTAG
>LQNK01000869.1:276785-297583 GCA_001586405.1 Phoebis sennae
ACTTTCAGCCCGCTGCTTCGTTCGCGTGGGCTAAAATTTTCTGTATTTTGAAGAGACGTGCGTACTGTAAAATTTTCTGTATTTTGAAGAGACGTGCGTTTGGTCAAACCTATTTCTATAAAAAATTATATAAAAAAAAAAACTATAGACATGCGCATATATCAGCGGTCATGCGACCGTAATTATTTTAGACTTTTGTTTTGCGCCTCTACAAAATACAGAAATTAGTAGCCCACGCGTGCGAAGCCGCGGGCGGAAAGCTAGTCTTATAATAAAAGAATGATTGTTTGCTATTGAAAAAAATCGTTGTGTAACGTATAGTGGATTTTGTCCACTATCATCGTTTCATTTAGCGTTTTTATTAGGCGTAATACAAGCCCTTTACAATGGAAGTGAGAGTTGACAATTGACGGTTAATGGAGCAGAACTGTGGAAAATTACGACTTTTTGTATGTAGTTATGTAATTTATCTTCTACTTTTTTAATTCGACTTTTCTGTATGTTGATAGCGTTGCTGATTGTTAATTGAAGTTTTTTTAGGAATATAAATTAAATGATGGTTAGTAATATTAAAAATCTAGTGCTAAACTAGTGCTTGTTGTAACTAGTTTCACTGCACTTGATTTTTCTTCTATGTATATTTATCTTGACTGCATTTGAGTTGACTTTTATGTAATTTAATACTATTATTTATTATAACTCAAGAGTTAATTTTGTTTAAATTACTCACGAAAAAAGATCTCAAGGAAAATTTCATTTCATTTCACGTTTATAAAACTGTCTCTCTACGATACATATTGCGTACCATTAAGTTATAAAAATTATTATTATTAAGTTAAAAAAAAATAATAAAGAATTTCTTTTAAGCGAATATTGTTTAATTACATTTTTGATGTTACAAGGGAAGTGGAGCAATCAATCTTCAATACAGCAATTATTTTAGAGCACATGTGTTGAATAACCTTGGTCGTTTCGCGTTAAATTATTGTTTGGTCTAGGTGATAGGTGATAGCGAGTTATATGATATGTTTATTTTATATTATTTTTAAATAGAACACCAATAAAAAATGCAGAGTATAAATATTATTAAAATTGTTCCTTTAAATAAATTTTATTTATTTCTTTGTAAAAAACAATTCATTAAGTTCCACAATTCATATTATTTATTTTCTACACTAAATTCATTTTTAACAAATTATATCGGATTTGAACACCACCTTCATTAATTAAAAAAATACGCCACAATAAATTTTATTATTAAATTGGATTCCATTGAATGTTTGTAAAAAAGTTTACAAACTCATTAATGATCATCGTGTATAAACCTCAAACGATCGTCGATTAATTGGACGATTTTAAGTATCTCTTGATACGTCTTCTTTCATTTAGATTATGTATCATTATAATATTGGGAATTTACGTCATATTTCTATCCATAGAAGTAGAGAAGTCTTACCAGTTCTAGCCGTCAGTTATTTATACCTTTCCTTACGCACAATTTACACGAAAAGTACTTGCGACACCTTCGATTGCTTATTCATTGGTGCCCATAATCACATAACACCAAGAGACCCGTATGCTCCTTGCCCCATAAAATAAACACATAAACGTTACAGCTTCACACTTAAACCCAAATAACATTGTATTACGACCTCAAGACCTCTCCATGTGGGTTCAATTGAATTGTGGAGGAATTGACGATGCATTCGCATTTATTGATATTGTTCATCTTGAATTATTGCTCAGTTATATGTATTAGTTACAAGAGAAAAGTGTGAGTTATGGGTACCACCTGCATTTAGCTTCAGGTTTATTTATTGGGATAATAAATAAAATATAACATTCGAAAAGCAATGTTTTCGTATAAGGGATTTTGAAATTTTAAAGTTTTTAAATTCGATTATATTTTTAAATTTGGTCGTATATTTTGAAGCTTAATGAGTAAATTATGTAGCAGTTTATTTTATTTATTTTTATTTTTTATTTCAAAGTTTATAACGATGTAAATTTTAGATTAATTGTAGTCTAAATTACATAAATATTCTTTGCATTAAATAAAGAAAGACAAATATAGCATCAGGTCTAAGATCTAGATCTGATCTACCAGTATATGAGATAGCTAGTTAAGTCTCGTGATTGAGAGCAAATTATTCCACAAAAGACGATTTCAAAAAATTCAACTGTTCCAGGTTGAAAACAATTTTTGTTGTTAAAAGGCGTCAAATGGTATTAAATTTGCAGAAGACGCGTCCTTCTGTTATCAGCTTAAATGTTCGGATGCAGCTGTTTTCAGACCGCAATACAAATGCAGTAGCTTACCGCAACTGCAGTGCAGCAAGCTGCTTATAGAACACTGTATTGTAAGAATTGAGCAGCTGTAAAGTTATCTATACTAATATTATTAAGCGGTGAAGTTTGTTTTTTAAATGCACTAATTTAAGAAACTACCCGATGGATTTGAATTCTTTTTGAGGTGATTCTCAGTTAGACAGAAGAGGCGAACTGAAACGTCCGAGTTAAACGAAAAGTTCTTCTAGCTTTTTTTTTGGTTATTTCTATGTGCAGGCAGGCTTTTAGACTGTCACGTATGTGTAAACGTGGGGGGCAGCTATCTTATAGGTACCTTAGTATGCAGATTGGACTGTTCATTAGTAAATTAAAAATAGGCGAGTTTTGAAAATTTATGAATAAAATTTTTCTTTTAATACATATTCTTCGTCATTATTTGACCTGAAAATATGATAACATATTCGAATTTTCGCTTCCATACAATCTCCACTTTCTACTGGATGAGTCTAAATCATTCTAACGTCTTAACTTTCCTACATCAAAATAAACTTCGGTAGCTTTAATACACTGTTTTCCAGAGAGTTAAAAAAAATATGATAAAATATAAATAACCGCCCACGTGAATTTCCTATCACATGGCAAACGCGTACAAGATTACGTAAACATTTGGCTGTATGATAAGGTTTCGTAATACACAAGTGTCTCAATCAAAGGGAATCCGTGCAATGAATCTTGAACATCGATAACACTTGCATTAACGCGTAAGTAACAGTTGCGAATTCCGCGGAATAATATGAATGAATGAATAAATGCTTTATTTCGCACCAAAGCTTAAAGCTAACAACATGATGGGGGAAAAGATACAGTGACATAATAGTGACTTTGCTGGATAGTGAAACCTACAAATATATTTTTTTACCAGATCCTTAACCTTAGCATAATTTATATAGGCATCTTCGAATGTATAATAATAGCACGTCTAACACAAAAACATTAGAAGTTCAAGAAGTTCCTGAAATGCATTGTTTTCAAATTGTTTGTTTTCATAATATTACTTGTTACATTTTTGTACTGTAATGATTATTGAATAATTTTCAATATTGTTTATGTTTAATTGCCATATTTTTGTAATTGGGCAATGTCCACTCAATTTTGGACAAACGTATAAATAATTTTTTTTTCAGTTTCTTCATCACTGTTTAAAATTCTTTAAAAATTCACAACAGGAAAATATATACCTGTTAAAGATCTTGCCAAATTATATCATCAATTAATAATTAATTATATCTATCATATCAGTTTCACTGAGTCATACAAATTCTGAGACTTATGAATAAGTTTACGCCATTTCTATTGCCATTTAATAAAATATTCAAAGAAATCCGTATTAGGTATTGTTAAATAATTTAAGAGGAAATTTTATGAATATTCTTAGAAACCCATTATTTCACGGGGAAATTTTAATCGCTTTTTTTCAAGGAAATTAACTTTCAAAATATTCAATGCATACTCAAACCATCACAAATTGTGACCATTGGAAATATTTATTACTTTTATTTAGTGCTATAAAAACTTTTCACACTTTCCTCTTCTAATCTTACAAATAGACACGATTCCATTAATATCCCAGGTCAAAACAATAATTAAAATTGCGACCATACATTTAAATTAAATAGCTCATAAATATTGTTCTAGAAACCTTCGTATAATTATCATTAACGATTAATAAGAATGCATTTATGCCTTGAATGTAAACAGTAATTACTCAAAACCTGTTCATAAGCAATTAAATGTCTATTGTTAGTTACACTAGATAAGTAAACATTATAAAAATAAAATCCAAATATGGAACATAACGAATAAAATACAAAATCCGTTGACACTGGTGATAAAAAAATAAAAAAGCTATGACATAAATATTTTTAAATGTGAGGTAAAAAGGTGTTGCTAATGGCGGACATTCATAACGTGGCTAACCTGATTATACACTCGCTTCGTGTGAGTTTTATTTACTAGCAAGATATATATTACCTCATTTAAATATTCAGCATTATCTATGTATAACAACGCTTTATCTACCCGTTTGGATGTTAAATTGTTCTCGGCTAATGTGTTAATCGAATTTGAATGTTCTAAATTAAATATCATTTCTAATTTCATGAATAATTCAATGAGATAACAAGACAAATGCACTATTTTAATTTATTACAAAAATATACTAATAAGATTGTTCACTATATTAACTCAACCAAGAAACATTTAAAGATAAATATTCAATTTTACACTAATAATATGCGACTCACCATAATTATCAAAAATCCAAACAATATCCAATCACAATTTTTTGTAAACACGCATAATCCATTAAACTTTAAGTTCGGAAACCACAAAACTGTGCTTCCACACAGACACACAATTTAACACTGTCCTACCAAACCTAATCGGCACAGATAAAAAATTTGACATATCTGTTTTCGTTTGCTGTCAAATGTACGGACCCCATGCAACGTTAATTCTAACAAATGCTTTTTGTTATGTTTTACGGGAATACACATTCTATGGTTACTTAAATAAACTACATTTTAGGATATCAAGATGGGTTCGGTAATCTGTGACGTTTTTATTTTGTCTATACTTTGGCGCGAAAATCGATACATTGAACTTTGTACCCAATACAAACTTAATAAGGTTACAACTCCAATGCATTTGAATACAGTCATTTAAAAAGAATCGTTTACCTGAACACGATAACTCTAATCGGTTATGTTTTGTTGGTAAAAGCATGACGTATATGATAATATTTCGTCTACTTTACGAAGGACCACTTTTGAAGTAGTTTTATG
This sequence comes from Phoebis sennae, assembly GCA_001586405.1. NCBI lineage: Eukaryota > Metazoa > Arthropoda > Insecta > Lepidoptera > Pieridae > Phoebis > Phoebis sennae. Next base: position 281,918 of record LQNK01000869.1, read on the forward strand.
ACCCATTTTGACAAAAATGTTAAGTAAATTACGTCATTTTGTTGTAATAATAGGGATTGTTTGTGTTCATTTAAACAGTGGCGGCAAAGCTATTGTAAATTATGTCATGCAGTTTTAAATACCGTTTAAAAGGATGAATAACGTTATGCAAATTGTATATTTTTTGTTCAGAACCCAACCAGGAAAGATTAGCTTGAAGGTAGGATTCGTCAAAAAAATCTAATACATTTCATATTATCATACTTTGCATGTCTTTTTCCTTTTTGGGTGGGCTGATAAAAATGTGTTTTCGGCTTTGAAATTGATTTTTTAGGTTGGCGAGACAAGATGTGTTTTTGTTTCATATTTTAAGCAAAATTTTAGAGATTATTTATAGGTTCAGTCACTAAAAAATAATATGGAGTTTTAGTTATTGTTCCGTATTTGTTTTTAAAAAGCAGGCGACGTACGTGTTCAGAAAATCCCATATTTTTAAATGCACTTTAAATAAATCTACTTGAAAACTGTTTCAACGTCATAAAATTTCAGCCTATTTTCTGAGTAAAAAACCTATTAAATGATTTATATTTTATTATTTTATTATTATTCATTCATATTAATGATTAATTTGTATTAATGACACGATTTTATAAATTTCAATAAAAATTCTTAAGCAAAAAATATAATTTCCTCTTCTCCTACATGTCAAACATTGTAAGCATTATCTGCGGGTATAAAATTCAAAGACAAAATCCCAAAGCAAATATTTGGCGATATTTGAAAGCAAAAAAACAAGACGTAACATCATTGTAACGTCAACAGAGTTATCTTATCGGATTACGGTAAATCTGAAGACCTTGTGAGCGATCTTTTGATTTTTTACAGTATCTATGGTTGCATCATTTCTTATATTTACTTTAGTAATAAAAGATTGTGCATACTGACTCACTTTTTGCATCCTATTTCTTGGGATACAAATAAACAACGAAAAATTTTTTTATAAAGACTTTTCTGGAAGTGTAATTAACATAATATTTTAAGTGATGCCTTTAAGTAGGTTGGTGACATAACCATTCAGTGACGTAATCCCTAAAAAGGTAAAGAAAAAAGTAGGTAGGGGTATTGGAAAAATGTAAAATGTAGAAAATATAAGGAGTAGGCCATACTTAAGTAGTAAGAGAAACAGATAAAAAAATGTTGTAACGTTTTTTTTATATTTTTTAATTTGTAACAACAAAGCTTTTGTAAGCACTGTTTAAAATAAACAAATTTTATTTTATCGAATATAAAAGAGATGGCGAGACGTACTTGACTTCTACCTATAAGTCTAGAACATAATCGCCCAAAATAAATAGAATTGAAAGAGGGGAAAGGAGGCCTTTGCGTAGTCTTTGCCTGTGGGACACAATAGCCTAAAAATAAAATAATATTTCAAGTTCTCAATATCCTTTAGAGGATTTCAATGAATAATAAATCGACCATATAAAGCTAGGAGGAATGCGTATGTCACAGACATGAGAGTGACAGCACATCTTCCTTGCTTCTATTTAAGGATAATTTAGTTTATAGGGTCATTGTGGCTATGTTAATATGGATAAGACAGTCTTTTATTAACCGATGAGATGGCGCAGCGAATCTGTTGGTTGTTTTGTACTTGTTATATTTTAGCCTATTACGTTGGTGGTCTGTGTAACCCTTTTTTTCACATCTAACTAGTTGTTTTCGGGATTAGCGCATTCAAATAATGAAGTAAACTCTGTAGGTCTAGCTCGGATCGAGCCGTTTTTATTCGCAAAAAGTGTGTTAGATAAGTGATACATGAAATTTATTTTTACATTACAGATAAGTTATGTAGTAGATAAAATAAACATAAAAATATTCAAAGAATACAGTATGACTACTGTATGTATGTCTCAGGTCCGGCTCCTATAAACAACGGAACGTCATAGTAAACTGATTCCAATCGTTTTATATTAACGAGTAGATATAACCAACCAATTGGAACCAAGTTCTGGTTGTTATGTTATCGCCATATTTATTATAGATACGCTTAGACTTACGCCTAGTAGCATATTATACTGTCCGTAAGTAAAACGAGTATCGTTATATTTTTGTAAGTTCTAGGCATAAGAACATACGTAGTTTAATCACGGTTGTGTTTAATTAAAGATAAGAAAACATTTGAGTTATAACTGCTAATTTATGAATACAAAAGTCGTAAAATTTTCATTCAAAAAATTAACATTTAAATTACATTTTCTAACATTAAGTGCACTTCTTAGAGCAATCAAAATGGCAAACATTGTGAATTATCTTATGCAAATGTCGTGAAGTAGTTATGTAAGGCATAGGATAGGGTAATAAAAATTAATAACTTCTGGGGCTGCGGCGTGTAAACCTTTAACGAGTTACATAATGGAAATTAAGAAAACTGTTAGTGAAGGGACGATGTAAATTATAATGCAATGCAATTTAGTCTTAATTATCGTTTAACTAGCGGCGCCCCGCGGTTTCTCTCGCGTAACTTCTGATCCCATGGCAATTCCGGGATTAAAGCTATATGTTATTCTAAGCTACTACCTATATGTATACAAAGTTTCAAAAAAAGATTTTTTTAAATCGGACCAGTAGTACCTAAAATTAGTGTATCAAACAAACAAACTCTTAATAAAAAAATATAAATATTTTGTAGGTTATTTTCAAATGTCTCTTGTAAATTCTATTTTTAACACGATTTTCTTACAATATCGTTTTGTAAAGCTCTAAGCAATCGCTGGTGGTTCCAACAGTGACGTCACGTTCCACGTGTACTGTGCATACCAAGTGGATTCATGCATACGAATGACAAGCACGGAAATAACGTACAAGTATTACATATAAGTGAGTCATACTGATATGGATTATAAATGAAATACAATCAGTGATAAATTATCGTATTGTCTTTTAGAATCGGCGTAATCTTTCGTGTTATTCAAATTCCTCATATCTTTCTTGAAAGATTATTGTTCTTTTTTTCTGATTCAGGTGAAGTAGAGATAATTGTTATAAATAGAATTATCTCTATTTATCTTGAAATTATGAGAAAAATAGTAACTAGAAGAATTGAATGATTAAAATTTGTCTCAATAACGATTAAATCATGGTATGAATTTGACGCCAGATAATATACTACAATTTTATTTAGATCTATTTAAACCCACGGAAATATAATTATAAGAAGGCTGATATTAAACTTGTAAGCTGTTTAAAAAATAAAGTGTATGTGTTTAAGACCGAGAGTCTTATAACCACATCCATATTTATATGAACGTCGCGTGTAAAGAATGGCGGTCAATTGAAGAGGATTTGGGTCCATCTATAACAGCTGAGCTTCGTTACTAGCCATGTATACATGGTGTTTCATTATGGTGGAATAAAAAGGATATATTTTTTAGGGGAAGTTCTTTCGTGTTAAAGTATGTCTTCATAATATTTTAAGTTCAAGATTCTTCATAATTTAAAATTACATTAGTTTTAGAATGAAGCAGTCATGCAAATATAAATAAACTTCAAAAAGTGAAAAGTGCATTCAATTTCAAAAATCTATTACTCATAAATACATATTCCTTGACACTTAACACATCGGACATTAAAATAATGTTTTGTACCTAAATAACTATAAAAACCGTAACATAATTAAGTAATCAATAGTGTGATTTATATCTATTTAAAGTAAAGATAGATTGATATTTACGGAACACCCTGTATACTTTGCAGACAAAACAGTCAGTAAGTAAGATTAATAGATTCGTGGGACAGGTCAGGTTCGCGCGCCCCGGACAGCTGTGTGGCTTATGCATTTACAACAAACGTATATAGGATGTTTTTTTTTGTTTTATGTTTTGAATAATGTTATTTTTTGTATGAATGTCGTACATTTTTAAAACGAAGTGATAAACGCAAATTAAAATGATAAAATACTTAAAAATAATACTGATATATTGTAATTCTTTGATAGTACATTTAAACATTGAGGTTGTCGCGACTAAACTGATTCAATTTGAGATATAATATAATCACGATCAAATCGAGATAAATTCACCATAGGTTGATTAAAGTACTAAATAAATAAAAAATAATAGTAACAATAGTATAATAATGCAGTAAGTATAGTAATAATGTACTACACATTATGAAAATTAAAAAGCTCTTATCAGCTAGAAGAAAAACAACAATTACCTTCGTACATCTGCGCATACTGAGGAAAACCAGCTGCTCTCAGCCATTTGCAAGCTTCTGCCGCCTCGATTTCTGTAACAAAAACATTATTAGTTTATACTTCATAGAAATATACAGGATGATGCTTTATTTTTTTTTAATAAATGCGAACAAGTATTGTTATTTGAATAACAATATCTGCAGAAATTAGTTTTAAAAACTCCATCAATTCAAATGATATTTAATACTCTTAAATTATTTTAGCGATTAACTTTTAGTTCCTGTAGGTTTAAAAAACTAAGCAAAATATGTAGTGTCAATAGTATTGTTTATTTTAATCAATTATCAGTAATTTGAAATCACTCTGCTGGAAGTGGTTTTCGTAACAACAGTAGGAAGACAGTTAATATTATAACTTAATAAATCTTTATTATGAATCAAATACGATTTTAATTTAAATCTGTAAAACTACATACATAAAAGTTTCATAAACCATCACTATTTCAAAGATTTACACATTATATTAATTCTCGTGATATACGACCGTAAATTAATCATCGATTATAAATTTAACACCTAAAAATATAGAATGTTAAATTAAAAAGGTCAAAAAAGTCTGTCAAAAAGTGACATGCCCTCCGCTAAGGTCATTAAAATTCCACGCGGACTACGTTACGCAAATAGAAAAAACGACCCAAAGTAAACAATGGCCGAAAATAAAAAGCCTCTCTCCTAATAAATATTAATATAATACCACCAGTTTGAAAGACCCTTCAGAAGGTATTAAATCGTGTAGATCATAATGAAAAATCCAATTTGTTTGGGTCATTGAATGATGGTCGGGTAGTACAAAATTATGCGTCAGCCAATCAGAAGCATTGTGGCACTGACGTAAACTAATGTTGACGTAATAGAGGAAAGCCGTCAGAGAACTATGAAGTTTTAATGCGTATAAATTTTGAGTTAATCCCTTCAATTTTTAAATACACAAATTACGTTTTACGACGCTTTACACTACCTGTTGGTTAAAACTTCACTACATAGTATAAAACAAAGTCGCTTTTTCTGTCATGTGTCATGTTGTATGTCCCTATGAACGCTCAAATCTTTAAAACTACGCAACGGATTTTGATGCGGTTTTTTTTAATAGATAGAGTAACTCATGAGGAAGGTTTTTATCAGCATTGCACCCGTGCGAAGCCGGGGCGGGTCGCTAGTTAAATTTATTATTTTCGTATCCGAAAAATGATCGATGATTTATCCAAAATAGTACAACACCTAGATAGAGACTTTTATGTTATTACGGTGCATTAGTATTCCGTATACAATTATTGTGTTATCTAATAAATAACAACTCAACTTTAGCCTTTAACTATCTATCAATTTATCAAGATTTTGCACTTTTTAGTCTCTATTATTCCATTTTTAGTGACCTATTAACCCTTCATGGAATACCCCCAAGCCTGGAATAACTTCCACAAGAATGATCAGACTTTAGCCAAATTTATATGGGACCACACAGAGTCTTTCAAATGCAAAAATAATTTTCCAAATGGTGGACATATGCCATAACCTACAAAAAATGCGGTCAAATTAAGAACCTCCTCCTTTTTTTGAAAGTCGGTTAAAAATGTACACAATATAGGTTTATAGCATATTTGATGCATCAAATGATGAATTTTAATTTTTCCTTATAGTTATACTGTACATAGAATACAATACAAAAGAAAAGTAATTAATGATATTTACACAGCCGTATCCAAAAACACACTTTCATCACTATCTCGCATTAAGTGTTATGCACCACAGACGATTTTTCACCAAAACACATTAAAATTTCCATTTCACTATCTCCGAACTTTCTTCTGGATGTTGAATGGACCACCATCAAGTATCCGATAAATTTTGGTCGCTTTTAACGAATTCAATTGTACCGTTTAAAACATTTAAAGGCATTATAATTGTATCAAAGCTTTTAAGAATCCGATTTAGATGCAATTCTCTTGTCTTAATGATTAATTTAAATTTAGATAAACAATGCGTAGACGGCGTATAAATGACGTTTGTTTTCGCGCCAAGACGTATTTTGATTTTTTTTTTAATTTGAGCAGGCTAAGGCGCAGAAATGTCACAGATGACTGGCACATAGCATTTTGAAAGCAAATCATTGAGAAATTAATCCAAACTAATGTATTTTAATGATTTTAGCACTTAACGCCGATTCATTTAAATTTGCACAATTTTGTTTTAGACTTAAATAAGATTCAAATGATGAACGGATACGAACTTAATATGGTGAAATAGGTTTAAATGCCTATAAAGATAGCAATACTAGCCTACATTCAAGGCCAATTATAACATACTTTACTACATAACATTAATGTTGTTTATTAGTACTAATGGTGGAAAATTTAGACTAGCCATTGTTGGATTTACAACTAAATTAAGTCGTTGTATGTATGTTACTGGAATGTGCATATATTAAAAAAAATACTTTTTTTTCTGAATACAAGAGGCATGGTTTATGAGGATAACTAAAGCACTTGAGTTTATTGCCGGTTCTTCTCAGTAGACACTGTCTTCCGAATCGGTGGTAAATAAAAAATAAAATATATATGTGATGTTTCAAAAGAGCTTTGAAAAAGCCAATTTGGAAAAATATATGATTTGAATTTGATTTGGCTACGCGGATTAAACCAAAGCTAGTGTTATGATTAAATTTGTATCTAATAAATTTATCATATGCAGTTTTTTGAAGAGTCAAAAAAAAAAATCATTTCAATTATTACGTTTCGTTATAGAATAGAAGTAATATGAGTAATGTTCTACGAAGTTATAAATGTTTTACTAATTACTCTATATAATTGATATTAGTCAGACTTCGTAAATTAATGAATTGTGTTAACGAAGTCTCAGAAACGTAACCTTCATCACAGATTATAAATACGAGTAGCTTTGTGCACAGAGTAAAAATATTGTTACTAAGAGGCTTAGGGTTTTAAGCAAATAAATTGTTCCATGTAAATTATTATTTTTTTGACATTATAATAACAAATGATAGGGAACCTCGTTAGTGGTTTACATTTTGTGGTCAACATAATAATATGATTTATTAAGAATGCTTTGTCACGAACGCATTTTTTAATCAGATTTTTATTTCTAAAGTTACAAGCTCTATATAAAAATTATAATAATAAAGTTATTTTACTAAACTAGATTGTTAGTTTTGTAATTAAACATTAAATTCGTTATTAATTATTTTAACCTTTGCCTCTCAAATAAAATTAAACAAATAAGATAACGTTTGGTCAGTATCGATTATTATCGTTTATTTGTAATAACCAGGATATTTTGAGTTACTGGTAAATTCGAGAGGTTACACCATAAAAAAGATAGGTACTGGAGTCAAACTCTATACAAAATAAGCTCGAGCATAGCACATATAGACACCGTACACCGACGACATATCTCGGTCTACCTCAGACCACTCTGAACATAAGTATTACATACATGTTAAAAGTGAAGTACATAAACGAGTTTACTTCTGTAATCTATTTTGTGGTTAAGCATTGATAATTGTTAGTGATGCGCCGAGTAGTGGTTTCACCGAATAAATAATACTAAATTAACTGGATATTCGAACAAATTATTAGGATTACCTTATTGTCATTGTTTTCTCGTCTATACACCTTCTAACATGAATTATTGAATTTTTTTTTATAATTTAAGAAAATTTAAATACTCGAACCGAATATTGCAAAGGATACCGAATAAGCCGAATACCGAGTACCAAATAAATATTGGGCTCCTATCTAATCATTATTATGGAATAAGTTAACGCTTGCTTGACGCTTCCGCATGTAATTAAACTTGGAGGGCACTTAAACATAAATAAATTATATCACAATATTAACGCTTCATAACAAAAGAAAATCGATTTTCTATAGCGCAGTTTATATTGAAAATAGAAAATCGATACGTCACACTGTTGTTGACTTTTGAGAGGTTGTGCATACTCGTACAAATTTAATGAAAAAATCGAAATTAGTAATAGTTTAAATTAGCTGAATTACTGTTCAGTGTTTAAATATAAATTAAAAGTATAAAGTAAGTCAACGATAATATCATTTTAATATACTACATATTTATGATTGTTTAAAAAAATTACAGTCTTGTACTGAGTCAGGAAACATAGAGGTGTTGGTACACCTTTCGTTTCTTTGCCTGATCTCTCTCCGTCCGTGTCGGTCTACCGTCCCATCGGGTTATGAGAGTAAAATAATATAGAGTGTACCTGTGTAATATCTCCTACGCAGCTGACTAGTTTCTCTTAAGATTGGCCACCATGGCCAAAATCCTATTCATGAATTAGAGTTAAATATTCAGTATTACAAACCTATACCTATCACTTACTAAAGCAAACTTTACGATAGTAAACATACTTGTTTATACAAACAAAGACACACCCATATAACGTAAACACTCTCATTAGTAAACAAGAAACATACCCGTGATTTGGTCAGCACTCAAATTAGGGACACTCATTGCGTTAACGATCACTAAACACTAAATATCGATTCCACATGCGCCCGCGCATCTCTATAAACACTGAATCATAACACTTCCATAGAAAACACCATCACAACACTAACAACCATTTCCGACGAATTAACACATTTTTAACGAAGTTATTTTCTAATATTACACAAGAAACCAGTGTTATAAATTTTAACTGCCACCTGCTTAGTTCCCGATTTTGTGCATACGAATCGCTCGCTTTACATATAACGGTCTGACATAGCCCTATGGCCTAGATACGCGGCTACTCGAATTAAATTGAAAATCGAATTGGCTGTATACGATCTGTCAGTTAAAAAAAAAGAATTTAAAAATGGAATTGGTAAATGCAAGAAACAAACGCGCGAGCACTTGAGGCGTTGCTCTAGAATGAGATTATCAGTGTTTATCATAACTAGTGGGTGCTTACGTCCTTTAATCGTTGGACACGTCACCGATAGCCGTAGTGCTCCGAGTTAGGAAAAACTGGTGTTCTATTGATAGGGTAATTTATTTGAATAATCGTTGTTGGTTTCTTGAGTTAACAGATTAATAATTTGAAACAACTCTATACATGAACGTCGCTTGTAACGAATTACTTCTAAGTATGAAACGTAAAATATTGAAACTTTAAATAAATTTAAGCACTCTACATTATTTTATAGTAGCTCGTTTATGAAGACTTATTATAGTTTCAACTTAGTTAGATTGTATTTATAAGTCTGGATTCCCATAGGAACTTATGGTATAATATAAGAGGGAGCTGACATGACAAACGGTTTTTACACCATATTAAATTCAAAGCGAAGTCAAACTGCAGAAACGTGGAACGCTTGCAATATACGGGATGAGAACAACTTCTTAAAGTGTCATTTGTCACTGGCTGGAATTTCAAGGAATAGGAAATAAAGGTATATTAGAATTCACTGGAATATTTTATGAAATTCCCGTTTCAAAGATTTAATTTTGGAATTGTCTTAGGATAACGTCGCCTTCCTATGATACAAGCAATCTAAGTACCATATTTCAGAGTTCATTGTTTTCGTAAGGGCAATAAACATCCCTACTTACATTCATCATATCATGTTCTTTCCTACATTATATGGGAAATTACGTCTAAGCGCAATAAAGGCACACTCACATGTTATGGGCGGTAAAAAGTCGACCATTAACATAGTTACAAGTATGTTTCCTTAAAGGTTCAATTAAAAAGTATTTATTACGTTACAAATCGATAACCATTTTTTATCTGTAGCTGCAGTTGACAGTTTTAAAATTATGTTCTATCAAACATTTATTTACTACATAAGCTATATCATATGTTTATGTATACAGAAGCAAAATCATTTCATCGTATTAAAAAGATTAAATCATACAAAACACTTAAAAAACAATTTCATAACTCGCAACTATATCTATATTCATTGGGCATTATACGGTATGCTAGTCCAAGCAATAAATTGGTTATGTAAACCAACTTGACTGATATAATACTTGTCTACCAGTCCAACCATATATAGAAATATTAATGCCAATCGCCTATGTGCTCTATATGTTAAGATTAACGATTTTAACAGGAATTCTGTGAAGGCAAACAGCGGGGTTGACGGTATGCCGGTCCGCCATATTGGGTCGACTTTTTCACAATGTAATATACATTCGTGGAAGCTTTGTTTTATTAATGCAAAATGGTTTAATTATTCGCTTTAATGAGCAGTCAATGTTACAGTGATTAATTATTTTTATAGCGTGGTATTTATTAATGGGTTTTTTCCTGATAGGATGTATAAGTAGGCTGAATTATACGTTTTTTCTGGTGGAAAATTTCGAATTTTGTTATGGGTTGGTTGTTGTTGTTGTATCAATGCAGTTCGTTAAATTTAATTGAATCAAAATGTGGATTGATAGTAGGTCAAAAGTTATCAACAATAAAGCAAAGAATATTGGATTTTTTAAGTATCTAAAGTAATTTTCTTACGATGTTAGAATAGAGAGATAAACTGCCACATCCATTCTTTGGCGTTTCTTGCGTTTTGTATAGAATGGCTTTAAAAATTAAGGAAATATTTCGAAGTTAAAGTTATCTTGAATGCCATTCACAAAACCGTTTTATTGTGCAACGTTTTAAGAAAAAATTGAAGAAGAGGACTAAACCTTCTCTCTCTTAAGTTTTTTTTTAAATATACCCAAAGAAATACTAGATAAAATGTAATAAGTCAGCGGTCCTAGTAATTAAGCTCAAATTAGACAAGTAACCTAATAATGTTGACTGAAATAGTTGTAATTTTCCATTTTAACTAATCTTAATATTATAAAGAGGAAAGATTTGTTTGTTTGTTTGCTTGTTTGTTTGTATTAGGTTCCGAAACTACCAAACCGATTTGAATGAAATTTTTTACAGAGATTTTTTTAAACCCCATGAATGACATAGGATAGTTTTTATACAGAAAACCGGGAACAGGATACGCGGGTGAAAACGCGAAGCTCAGCTTGTCTTTAATATGAATTAAGTCATCAATTCGCATTTTTTCACTTCAACAAGACAATCTTATTATACTAAGGAGAGCAATCTATCCCTTTTAAGTAGTTTGTGTGGTTCACTTAACATCAGGTGATTCAAACAAAGGGACATATCCTTTAACACTCACTCATTGCAGAATAACATAAACTGCTCACATAAAAAAATTTCCCATAAAACCGTATTTGCGAACAGAAAATTACTGCATTTGCCGATATTGAGTCATGCGTCCATTTTTCCTTACTCACGTCACAAAGCGTTACCTTCCTATCGATTCTAACTATTCTGATTCACCATCCATAAATCTACACAATTTGTATTGTTTCCTAGCAAATTAAGCGATAAATACTACTTCCTACTAATATTGCAAACTAGCTTTTCTACGCGGCTTTGCTTTTGAGGATGGTATTATTAGAGGAATAGAAAGTGCACCTGTGTTCGCGCGTACACTTGTGCACTATAATATCTCCTGCGCAGCTGGCTAGTCTCTGTTGAGATAGGCCACCATGGCTGATATGAGTCAGAGGAGCTATTATTATTATTATTGATCCTCGACCAGTCCGAGCCTTAGGACTGGCCGGTCATTAGGTTCTGAGGATTGATGTATGGAAGTGGTATATATGCTAAGCGGCGAAAATATTTCAACATCGCGATTTAGGAATTGCGACGTCACGTGATGCTGCACTTTCGTAGCATAATGTTAGGTATATAGCATAGATCCTTAATCGATGAATGAAGTATCGAACACAAAAATATCTTTTCTAATCAGACCCGTAGTTCCAGAGATAATGGCGTTCCAAAAACTCCTATATCTTTTATTTTAAAAAGTTCGTGTGTTTGAATGTTTGTGCGTCAATCAAGCTGCAAGTACTGAACGAATTTTGATAAAATTTCGTACACTAGTGACTAGTTATGCGAATCTGCTACCAACAATGCTATACCAATATTCCTTTTGAATATTTAGAAGTGAAGCTAAGCTGGCCAATAAATCTACGCAATTTGTATTACTAGCAAATAATTAGCTAATAAATACTGAATTAGAGTAATTACATAGTATTATATTAAGGTAGAATTGCATCTTGCTGCGAAGTCGCGGGGTGCTTGCTTAAATTATAATAAACGCTCAATTAACTGTATGGAGTGCTTTTAATTATGCAGGAAAGCGCGCTTTAAAAGGACAAATTAATATGTAATTGGGAATCAACAAACTGTTCTAAAAGTTCACAGAAATTTATGTGATCTTATTTAAGACGATTCGGTAGGTAGTAGGATAGATTTCGACTACCATTTTCCATCAGTTAGTTAGTGGTGGTCAATGTATGTATATTGTTCTTAAAAATCGTCATTATTAAGACATCTTTATAATAGAATCTAATAAAATCTCCAATCTTGATGAATACCCTAAAATTTGTTGATATTTTTTTGAAGTGGGATGCCTCGTGGATTTCGTTCACCAGATGATAATAATTTGTGATAAAAAGGCACATAATTTTAAATAATAGGTATAATAAACATTTGTAACCAATTGCTATGTCTCAACAAATTTCTCGTCTATTTATCAAAAAACTGAAACCGAAACGCAATAAATTTTGATCACAAATGACATGAATTATAGTTAAGTTAAAGTGAGTTATAACATACAATCTAAAACTCGGCTATTAGAGTCATTAGTTATTTATTTATTTAAGTATCGTTTAATAAAGTTTAATTAAGAGTTATTTTAAGATTGCAATATGGATAATATTTAGACCACGAGCATAACCTAAATAGTTATTTGAATTTTTAATGGATTTTATTCAAATTATAAGCTATTAGCGATGATGGTTTTTCATGGACTATGTATGTTATATGTAAACATATATAAATCTTCCCTTTGGCTTTACTCTATCTATCAAAAATTATACCACATTAAAATCCGTTGGATAGATTTAAAGATCTAATTTATACATAATGCCTTTCCAACCGATAGCCGTCATGGTGGACAATCTCAACAGAGATCAGCCGGGTACGCAATGGATATTATAGTGCACAAATATGTGCTTCACCCTCTAAAACACGCATAGGGACAGAAGGACTCTATTTTATACTATGTATACTATACTAAATAGTTTGAAACAGTCACTGTAGCCGATTATGGCCAGGGAATCATTATCATACTACAACATACAAGTAGATGTTGTTTTTTTTTAACACAAATTGTGATCCATTTTTTGATCTTTCAAATTATTTGTAGCATGATCACGCTTCCGAATCATTTCAATGTTTATGAAAACATGGCCGCCTACTTCATCCAGTTAATTTTCAGGTGATCTATAAAAACAAACGGAATGTTAAATATTACGTGTAATAAATCATTTAAAAGCTCGTCTGCGGTTCACAAATAAACCGAAGCTAGCTTAGACGCCAGATGGGCAGGATATTTAGGCCACGAATTGGATATTTGAATTGGGGACTATTTAATTTTCAATTATCGAATTTCATTGGCTGATTTGATTTGAATTTGTTTATTGGCTTTTGCCCTTTAGTTACGTGAAATAACAGACATCTAAATGAACTGTACGTTATGTATTTTTTAGCAAATGCGTAGATTAAATTCTGTGTCAGTAACGCAATGCCCGATTCACACAGAGAGCGGGCGCGGGTCGTGACGGGAGTACGGCGTGTCTATTTCTTTGTATTTATATGAAAGACTTCACATCGAAGGAGTATGCGGGTCGAACGTTTTCGATGTAAAGTCTTTTATAAAGAAAGGACCCGTGCCTGTTCTCTGTAAATCAGGCATTAATGTGTTTGTTACTTCTCAAGTTCAATGTTTTAAGAAAATGCTATACTTTCTGAGTACCCGAACTAATTCAGTCCATCGAATCATATTTATTTATTTATTTCGATACACCAATAGCATCACAAATTGATATATAAAATAAAATACATCTATACTAATATTATAAAGAGGAAAGATTTGTTTGTTTGTTTGCATGCCAATTAAACAATGCCTCATCAAATTTTAACAATAACGTAGTATCATTAACATTGTATGCACTTAAATAATTACAATGTATTTATACTAAAATAATATCGTCTCTCGATACACCATAAAAGCTAGTTCTTCTCACGGCCTGGTACATAAAATTTAACGGCCATTCGAAAATAAAAGTTTGCGTAATTACGTGAATCGACGAGCGAGATTTGTAACGAGTTACGCGATAATCCGTGATTTTACGCCAAAATTGACATAATCCTTTAATACCTGCCGGGATGTGGTTACCGTAAATCTAAAAGCGAATTTATACTTAACTCTTCTGAGCGGGTTCACGTAGCATAATTTTATACGACGACGATACGACGATGCGGCTAGTTAAGAACTTACGTGTGTAAAAGTAACGTCTGTTAATGAAATTTTGGTTAATTCCTGGACTATACCAGCATAGTCCATTATCCATTCCTAGGCATCGTTCCATGGCCTTCCGTGGTAGTTTTAAATACTGTGCCTCCAAATGCTGGAACAATATTCCTCCATCTCTTCTACTTATTCGTACCAAATTTACATTTAAAAAACTGTTCAAACTTTTTCTTTTAAACGACCAAAAATATATTTAATGTTAATTTTATTTTGTTACTTTTTATTTTTAATTTCATCATCATAATTTCAGTCTTCGGTGTGTACAGTGTTTAAAGTCATGGAACATTAAAATGATTATAATTATAGTGTCTGTGGTTATCTTAGTTTATATTTCGTGTTTTTATTTTTATGTATATTGTTGTAGATTTATGCATATATATTGTTTACATCATATATTTTAACAGTATAGTAATATATGTATATATAAAATCCTTTATTGTATTTTTTTTTCTTTCTATTTATTAAGGTTCTTATCCTCACGAGGCCCTGACGGAATATCAGCGCCACAGTCTGATGATTGTGGCAAAATGCTGAGTCTGGACCCTTTCCAGAAATGTAGTATACCACGCATTCTACCTCTGTAATCGTTTACATTGTGATTCCTTATTTTGGTTATGTTTTACTATCTTTTTTTTTATATGTATTTCTTGTGTATCTCCTTCTCTGTAATTGTGTGTTGTGTACCTTTTTTCTGTGAATAAATGTTTTATCTATCTATCTATCTATCTATCTATCTATCTATCATAGTGAAGTCATATGTTAGTATCTAAATTTGTTGTTTTTTCTTTATTAATACTTTCACTTGAGATATTTTCATTACTTCCATTATTAAAAAGCTTTCTTACTATCTTTCTCTCTTTTAAAGCCTGTGTCACTTTAGCGAAAATAAAGCTTTCTAATGTTGAAAGAATTTTTGAAATAGGTCCAATCACGGAATAGAAAAAACAAGTGGAAGTGCCCTGCTGCTCTAGTCTGCGACATTTAACTTTGTACATTAGTACAGCATCGGTCCAGT